>VMDO01006840.1:0-96399 GCA_007922755.1 Pedetes capensis
TTCCTTTTTCTTTTCTCAATTCCTAGCATAATGCCTGACTTGTAGTAAGTACCTAAATGCATCTTGTCCAAATACATGAATAAATGAATACTAGTTTTTACACATCCCTGTTACACAGATAGCTCAGCCTGGAATGAAGGGATGTGATTTCCTAGGACAACTCCTCCGATTCATTCCGGTAAACTTTCATCCATTTATTGTACAAAAATGTTCCAAGCTCCCACATGTGCTAGGCCTCATGCTGAATCCCATGTGTCACTGGTGTATAAAACCAGCATGTCAGCAGCCCCTGAGGGACCAGTGGTCCCATGGTGCACAGGCAGATAAGAAAGGTGACCACAAACAGCACTCAGGGCAGAGGCCTCCCACGCAGAATCCAGCCCTTGGAAGTGACAGAGTGTGAGAAAGTTATTTCCGTAATTTGGTCATGGACGGTCTCTCTGAAGAGGTGGTGTGTGGAGTTGAGAAGAACAGTTGATGACTGTGAAGAAGCTAGCCAGGCCAGAGCCCAAAAGCAGAAGGAAGTATGTAGAGTCTAGTAGGAACATTTGATATGACCAAGGGATGAAGTGGCAGAAGCATCCTGGGACATGGTGGGGCCAGGAGGAAGAGAGGCACAGAGAGGCTGGACAGGTAACCAAGGAGGGAGTCACACGGAGTCTGACCGAGGACTCCCTGCATGTGGCAGGCACCCAGCGAATACCTGTTGATGGTCAAGGGTGTGTAGAATGCTCTGGACTATGGCATTGAACTTTGCTGTTGATTCCCCACAACTGAGCTGTTCTTGTTGGCAGTGGCCTTAATTGGTCATTAAAATTGCTTACTAGATTTGGTTTAGTCAAGAAGGTATTGGAGAGCAATAGGAACACCATGGAAAAGGAGACCCCTAACACTTCTAAACCTGCAGGATGGAGACAGAGTTCCAGCTCTTTGAGGGACCCAGCCATGCTTTCCTCAGTGGATCTCCTTTGTACAATTCAAATTCCTGGGCAATGACCACAGGTGCTATTGAGAAGGCAGCCTTAAGATGCTACGGATCATCAAGCCTCATAGCTCTAGGCGCTAGCCAAGAGCCCCTAGGAAGCCTGGCAACCCCTGGTGACATGCTTCCTGAGAGAGATCTCTGAGCAGACGCTGGGCATTCTGTGGGCCAAGGAAACCAACTTGTCCAAGCCAGTTCAACCACTGAGTCTGTCTGAACCCAAAACAGATTGCATGTCACTTGAACAAAACACTTGCCTTGTCATTCCCGCCTCTCCAGTACCCATGCAATACACTACAAATTCCTTAAAATGGTGTGAAAGTTTTCCCACACTGGGCACCGTCTATTGACTATCTCCTCTTTCCTCCAGTTTCTTGACTTTGAGGTCAAATATGTTCATTTCCATAATGTCTCCTCTGCTTGGCATGATACCTCGCAAACTTTGGTCGTTGTCTCTCTGATTCATTTTTAAGGATGGACACAAACACAAACACCTATATGAAACCTACGATTTGAATGAATTCCTATCCATAAGTTAGCATCTCATTTATAAATTTGAACATGCATATCATATTATGCCTTGGACTTTTTCCTTGTTCCATCTCTATGGCTAATGTCTATTCTCTATTTCAACCTGTTCTCTGTGCTCTGCAGAGTCCCTTTACATTTATTTCTGAGATTAGTTAATTCTCATAACCTCTTCTAATAAAAACAGTGATAAATATGAGCATCTACTAAATGCCAGACATGGATCACATCAATTTACATGTATTGTTGTTGTTAGGTGCTGTCGAGTCTGTATCCTACTCATAGCAACCCTGTGTACAAGAGATGATACACTATTGTTAGTGCTTCTCTGCTATTCATAGGGTTTTCAATAGTTGATTACTTTTTTTGGAGTGGGTTGCCAGGCCCTGCTCCCAAGCCTACAGCACCTGGTGTTCCCAGGTGGTCTCCCATCCAAGTACTAACCAGGGTAGACCCTGCTTAGCTTCCAAGATCCAACAGGATGGGATGCCACAGGGGTATGGCTTCAGGCTTACATATATTAGTTTATGTAATTCTCATAAGAATTGTAGAATTGGTATTAACACCATTTTACAGAGAAGAGAATGGAGGCACAGACAGATTAAGAACTCTAGGTCATAAAACTAAACATAGGTGTCAAGATTCAAGCCAAGTTGGTGAAGTTCCTAAGCTCATCCTTGAGGACATTATTCTAGACTGCCTCTCCACCATAAAGACCCCAGAGCTGGGAAATGATTCTGTCCCTTTGGGTTTGTTCTTGGAGTTATATTCCCAGCACCTGGACTGGTACTTAGTGCATAGTAGGAGCTCAGTTTATATTTGTTGGATGAAGGAAGCCTATTTTTCTCATGTCCATAAATCACTTGAAAGCGGAAACAATGTTTTATACTTCTTTATTTTTATCGCCCACCCTGCCTCAGCTGTACCTTGAGTAATATACCTTGAGTAATATACCTATTACTCAAATATTTGTCCACTGAAAAGGCAGAAGAAAAAGGATAGGGCACAGAAATAGGTAAGGAAGGTCAGAGAGGCATTCATGCAGAGGAAGAGGAAAACTTGCTTTCTAAACCAAACCGAGGCTGGGATTCAGCTCAGTTGGTAGAGCGCCACTCTGCAGTCTCTGAGGTCCCGAGTTCGATTCCCAGAACCGCAGAAATGGGAGAAGGATGTGGCAATCCACTCCCAAGACAATCCAGAAACAATCAGCCATTGAAAACCCTATAAGGGTCGCTATGAGTCAGACACAACTCGACGGCACCTAACAACAACAACAACAGCAAACCAAACCGAGCTTGGTGGAGGGAATTGAGAAGGGTGCAATTGGGTAGATTGAGGAAAAGGACAGTGACTCAAATACCTGGGGGGAGCAAGTCAAGTAAGTAGAGCCTTGGATGTGGAAGGCCACAGTGGGGTGGAGCACAGGGGGAGTCCTCAGCATCGATGCTCAGGACCTGGTCCACATTGCTATTGTCATGAGCCACGGTGGGGCCGAGGGCTGCCAGGCCTTCTGCTTTTTCAAGGGAAGATGAAGATCAGAATCGTACATGAAATCCTTCATTTCTGAAACTGTAGGGAAGCATTTCAGGTTAAAGGAAAAACAGGCTGTGCAATAAACCTAAGGTCCTATAGCCAGCTGAGGTCTTGAACTGAAAAGGCAGGTTGGCTTTTAGGCTACCTGGAATATCTGCAGGAGGACTCAGTTGCAAAATTCTATGCTAACGAGCATGGCTCCGTCTTTGGGGGTAACAGAACTGTTCCCACTGGGGGTCAGCTCGTTCATGCCCTGATGGCATCCAGATATCACCCACCTTCATTCCCCTGTGGCTTTGCAAACGGGTCAATTTGGGGTCTTAAAATGAGCACTTTGCTTCCTTCACTTCTTAGGCTCAGCCCTGGGACAGGAGACAGGTCCTAGTTTGTCCCCCAATAAGTGGAGAGAGAAGACAGGCAGATAGACAGGTGACAGAGCCAACCAAGGAAGCTGATGGTGTGCAGCGCTGACTTCCCACAGGGCTGTGGATTGTGGGCAGTAACCTGCAGATGGTCTGCAGGGCTTCAGGGGAAAGGACCAAAGAGAGGCAGGGGGACCATGGAGATCTTAAAGCAAGTGGAACAAACCATGAAATGCAGGGGATGGGAGCCTCTCCACCCTGTTGCCTCTTCTCCCACTTAATTAGGTTCACATGTCTTCAGCACCCAGATGGCCACTGGGGCCAAAAAGCAGAGGTGCTCCCTGGATGAGGGTGGTCCTGTGCTCCAAGCAGCAAAGTGCTGAAGACCCCTAAAGCCAGGCAAACAGCACGTGAATCTCATCCCCGACACTTATTCACTGCGTGACCTTGAAGAATGTTCATAGCCTCTCAAAGCCTGTTTCCACATCTGTAAAACGGGGAGAGCAATCAAGTCAATTGCATTGAATCATTGGGAGATTAACTGACAATAGTTGTACAGGGCACTTGCCACAATGTCAGGCACATAGTAAATACTTAACAAGTGGCAATCATTGTTACTTATTTGTAGCAGTCCTCACATAAAAGAATATAGAAAAGCCAGGCGCCGTGGCGCACACCTGTAATCCCAGCGGCTCGGGAGGCGGAGGCAGGAAGATCACAAGTTCGAGACCAGAGGCAGTCTGTGTAATTTAGCGAGACCCTATCTCAAAAAATTAAAAAAAAATGGGCTGGGGGTACAGATCAGTGCTCCAGCACTTGCAAAGCATGCAGGCGTGAGGCCCTGGGTTCAAGCCCAGTACTGCAATAAATAAATAAATAAATAAATAAATAAATAAATAAATAAATAAAAATATATAGAAGAGGCACCCCTGACTCAAAGGAGGAAATGACCTCTGTCTCTTACTTTTTTCTTACCTCCATCATAGCATGCACAGCAATTTGAAAGGATGTTCTCAAAGGCTAGCTGGTTCTTCTGTGAGGCCTCACCCTTTCCCCTGCTAGATGACAAGGCACAAGAAGGTAGATAACCTGTCTGCTGTGCCTGCCTTGGCTTCCTACCTCTCCCTAGCAACTAAGCAGGTATTATGTGGGGTAACTAATGATCATAACATGCGAGAAAGATATGGCAATCCACTCCCAAAACAATCCTGAGACAATCAGCCATTGAAAACGCTGCAAAGGTCGCTATGAGTTGGATCCATCTCCACGGCACCTATCAACCACAACAGCAATGATCATAAGGATGTATAAACACTGAGATGTGATGGTTCTGATACACGCAGACATAGTGGCTCATCTTTTGTCACCATCTTATGGACCATGTCCTATTGCTGTCCCCATTCAACAGAGAAGATGACTGAGGTATAGAGAGGTCAAGTGGTTTGCCCAAGTTCACGAGCAGGTAAGAGGGGGCACCAGGATTGAAATGTGCCAGTGTTACAGCCTGTGTTCATACCTGCGTGAAGGGAATGTCAGTGGAATAAATCAACTGAAAAATTATGGAACCTTGTAGGTTCCCATGGGGGGAAGCAATTTAGGAATAGAAGGATGAGTAGGAGTTTGCAAGTCAGCAAGGGACCAAAGTACACATGTGCTCATACTTGAAAGGTGGTTGTGAACCTTGGGAAGATCAAGAATAGCAAATGAATAAATGAACAGAAGAATAAATAATTGTGTGAGCGTGTATGTTAGAGAGAGAGGGAGAGAATGAGAGAGTGTAAGTGAACGCATTTGTGTGCAGGTATTCTGCAGCCAGGTGTACTGTGCACATAGGGAACGTGGACATTTTCCTACTGACAACAAGGAGACACTACAGTAGAAAACTGGGGGCATGATCAGTTTCACTTTTCCACAGTCAGCATTCTGATTAACATGACCATGGATGGCCAGTCAGAAGACAATTGGAATCTGAGCAGGTGACCACATTGGAGACTTTTGAAGCAATATCAATGGGAAGTCATAGATGCAGACCAAGCACTGGGAAGTTTCAGGTAGTTCTGAGTTTGTATTTCTTAGGTATGAATGGCAAGAAATACTTCCAATGACAACTTGCAATGGTCTGCCAGAATGAACAAACACAAAATTCACCTTATTCAGAACGGGTTCTCTCTGGATGGAGTGTTGAGGAGTTCACATTTAATAACTCCTGGGCTGCATGCGCCTGCCTAGGAGTTCTTTTGATTCTTGCCCTGAAACAATCATGTAAATCCAAACTCAGGCAGGCACCGAACTCTTGTACGTCTTCAGTTTGGGAACTTAAACACGAGGAGCCATTAGGTTTTGCAGTGGCCACCATCCTGAAACATAAATCACACCAAATTTGTTTGAAATCTCATCTTGAGAAGGTTGTGTGTTTTGACAATACTTTGTGGCAAATTTGGTCCAGCTTTTGGATTTGTGATGAAACCTGACACCCAGCAGGCTGACCTGCCTTGGGGTCTCCTACCACAAGCTCCAAGCAGGCTGAGTGGAATACCTCCCCTAATCTCATCCTGGCAAGCAACTGTGTTGGGCTGCGCTGCTGGAAGTTTAGGGTGGACGCTGCAAACATTTCATGCAATTGTGGAAAAAGGCTGATCAGGACAGCAATTTGGGGGCATGTTTGTGCCCGGGTATTCTTCAGAGTGTAAATTGCAGAATGGCAAGAACTTATCCTCTGTTGGCTAGTGACTTGGAGATACCCCAAGCCAGGACTGGGGCAGAAAGTTAATTAATCTGCTTATTAAAAAGAAGAAATGTCTCATTTGCATTCATTTGCATTCAGGTCTTGCATTCGTCATGTTTTTTGGTGGTCCTTGGCTTTCTTTTCTTAATACCGCTGACCCGGCTAGGTGTTAGCTCTGTGTTTTTAAATTTCCTGTGACGCAGCTTGTCTGAGTGTTGAATGTCCGGTTATCGTTGGTTTCAGTGGAATTTGATTATCTTATGGATCCTTTAATTCTCCAAAGAAAATTTTCCCCCTTTCCATGGCCCATTTGGCTGTTGTCATATTACCATGGTTAGAAATGGATTTTTATGGAATTGGCCACTTTTTGGAAAAGAAAGACCTTGTCTCCATTCGAGTTGGATGTGTTATTTGGGGATGATCTATTCAATTATGTGCAATTTCCTACTCAACTGAATTTTCCATGGTCAATTTTGTGGGAGTTTTCTCCTTCCTTGCTTTTCTTATCTTATTGGGAGGTCTGCTTTTGGGTTTTGATTTCCTCTTGGAAAAAAAACAAAAACCGTGCTTCAGGGATGTGTTTTAGAGGGTTCCCCATCCAAGATGATTGTTTATACCTGAAGATCCTCAGGTACCCAGAATCCAGGCCCCTTAAGCCACCTTTACAGGGCTTGAATGAAGTCTTGGGAAGAGAGGCAGGGGCGGGCAGAGGGGTGATTTGTAAGAGGGGGAGGGGAATCCAAAGCCACAGTAAGCTCTTGGAAGGACTTCAAGTAAAGCCCAAACTCTGTAGGGAGGTCAGAGCCCGGAGAAATCCTCACTGGGGAGTGGATCACCAGCTCAGATGCGGGGGCCCAGAGTGCCACTGACCCTGCCCTTGGCAGTGATGACATTTCTCATCCATTACCAGGGGTGGCTGTCAGGGCCGGAGGCTCAGGCAGTGGTTGAACCACCTCTATGCTAACAAGCTTAGCAATCAGGTTGTGAAGGGTCCTGGCTGGAGGAAAAAAAAAAATGAGAACCCAGCCCTAGATCTCTTGTCAGACCAGGAGCAGAATTGTATTTTTGAGCAAGTCTTCAGTGTGGACAGGAAATGACCTCTCCACAAACTGCTTCTTTAAAAACAAGCAGTGGTGCCTTTAGCTCTCTGATCCTCTCTCTCTCTCTCTCTCTCTCTCTCTCTCTCCCTGCCTTCCTCCTACCACCCTCCCTCCCTCCCTCCCTCCCGCTCTCTCCTTCTCTGAGCTCCTGCGATCTCCCTCTCCCTCCTCTCCCGCGCTCCCTCCCTCCCTTCCTCTCTCCCTCCCTCCCTCCCTCCCGCGCTCCCTCTCCTCTCTCTGGCTCTCGAGGGCTCCCACAGCACTTCCCAGCCAGTGTGCTCAGCCTGCCTGCCTGCCTGCCTCTGCGTGTGTGTGAGCGTGTGTGTGTGCGCGCGCGTCTACTTTGTACCGTGAAGAACACAGCCCATGTGCTCTGCATGGACGTTACTGATACTCTGTTTAGCTTGATTCTCGACAAGCAGGCAAGATGTCCAGCACACCCCATGATCCCTTCTATTCTTCTCCTTTCGGCCCATTTTATAGGAGGCACACACCGTACATGGTACAGCCAGAGTACCGGATCTATGAGATGAACAAGAGGCTGCAGTCTCGCACAGAGGTAAGTACTTCAACCTTGGCGTGGGTCTGGGCATGGGGTTTTATTATTATTTTTGTAACTATGCATGGGCTTTTCCTGGGGTTTCTGGCTGAATTCTGTGGGACGTGTCCCATCAGCTACTACTCTGTACGTGCAAATGAGCGCCAGGGTGAATCCACTAGTTTGAACACCGCCCGGGTTTTCACAGACAGCAACTCTTGGGGCAGGGGCCAGTTTCTGCTGGAATCTTGAAACAGACAACCCAGCGCTTGGTTCACTTGCCGGGTCTCCAGAAATGCTGCTCTCCCAGAACTCTGGCATGGGCAGGCTCTGAGATGGTCCTGTTTCTTGCAATATAATTGCAAGGGATTTTGTGATTGCTTGCATCTGGCAGAATATGTATGTATATATTTTACAAACCCCAGAGGAAGTCTGCTCTGACCTGCCTTTGCTTTTGAAAGTCATCAGAACCCAGGGAAAGGGGGCAAAAGAGGAGCCTTGCATACTTTTCTGAACTAGCCCTGGAGGCACACATGTTTGTCTGTTTTCCTGTTAGATTCAGAAACCAGTTGCTTGGGGCAAGAGGATTCCACGCTTTCTCCTCTCTTGGGTGGCTGTGCCTCCTGAACCCTGTACCTTGGGACAGGAGCTGGCTTAGCATTCGAGGCAGCTAGGATTTTTGTACATTCGTGATCTGGTGCCTGAGAGAGGGAGACTGAGCTTTCTGGGCAGTGAGAAACTCTGGGAGCAGAGAGACTAGGACTTTCAAACTTTCCAAATGCAAAACTCCAGACTTGCCTCCTGCAATTTAAATACTTAATGTCAGTTGACTTTTTCCTCTGTGAGAACAGCCTGGCAGAGCTCGCTGCTGGTTGCTCCCTTCGCCTGGAAGTTGGGCTCTGTGTTGAGGTGTTCCCAGTAGGAGTTTGTTGTAGGAGTACCAGACACACTTTGTTGATGTTGTTGTTGTTGTTGTTGTTAGGTGCCGTGGAGTCGGTATCCAACTCATAGCGACCCTCTGTACAACAGGGTAAACACTATTGTCAGTGCTTCTTTGCTGTTCATAGGGTTTTCAATGGTAGATTGATTTTTGGGAGGGGGTTGCCAGGTCCTTCTCCCAAGAGACACTTTAGGAAGTAGAAATCCCCAGGAGTTGAGTTTTCTCTGCACAGTCTGAACACCCGGAAGACTTATGCCAGAGAGCTTTGTGGGAATAGATTTGGTGGATATTTAGGTTAAAGATTAACTTTTAACTCTGGGAAGAGATTCAATTAAGTTTGTTTTGTAAAATAAGACACACTTGCTCAAATTGTCAACAGGGCCACAGAGAATTCACGACGTTGAATGTATTTAATACGGCTACCAAGGTGTGACCTGCTTTCTGATTGGCCAGCTGCTGGACAAGAACTTGTGTTTTTCTAAAAGCTGGACTATCTTCATCACTGTTATTTTCTTTATGTGTTAATGTACCATAGATGTAAATATAATTACAGGCACTGCAGCTCTCTGTGGAAGCCAGTGGCTTCTATAGAAGTGTAGCCTCCATTGATCTTAGGGTGGGGAGCTTTTGGTAGTAAATGATATTTATGTGTTGCTTTGTGTGTGTGTGTGTGTGTGTTACAGTTTGTATCTTTCATTTGAGATCTCTGCAACTGTGTGGTGGGATCTTAAACTCCTGCATAAAGGATTGGTTGACATAGACAGCTTGCAGAAGTAGGGGTATCAGGAGTGTCTTAAAGTTTAGGCACACATTCATTGCAATACAACTTTGAAGGAAAAAAAAGTCTTTTAAAAGTAATGATGAGTTTTAGAAGAAGAGACCAGAGGCCATTATGGCTCAATTCTTGAACAGCCACAGGATTCTGAAATGACCTGTGTCCAACTTACACTTCGGAAAGTTTCTGAGGCCCTGCAGAGGGGTTTCTCCCAGCCTCCTGCAGGAAGAAGGCCAGGCTGCTATGTCCTGGATGTGGGTGCCTCTGCACCCCTTCCTGGGCGCTGGGCAGCTCTGACCTAGGAGACCACACTTCCCACCCTGGCCCTCATACAAATCCACAGGATGCCATGAGTGCCCCATGTTTATTTCACATCTGAGGCAAGAGGTGTGGGAAGGGCCGCATCTGTAGCACACTTTTCAAAAATGGCACATTAGCTTTTGCGAGCACTAAACTCAGAAACTCCTAACTTTTGGATCAGAGGTATGACTTTGAAAGGTTTTGCTCTGAGTAGATAAAACTACTTCATTGCTGAAGAACAAGGAGAGGAAAGCTTGTTAGGACAAATCTTAGACTTCTTAATTCTGTGATAATAAAGTAACTACAAACTGTTTTCTAGTATGTTCTAGAACCAACCTCTGTACATTTCCCTCCTTATTCTGGCTTTTATATATAAATATAATATATATTTAAATATATATAAATATATATATATACATATATATTTATCCCAATAATTGCCATGTTGTTTCTGTCCTAATATTATAAATTTGTTTTCATATCATAAGAAATAAGAATCATAATGGCTCCTAAGATATTTAAATATTAACATTAAATATTAAATTTTGAACACACTATGTACTTAGAAAAATAACTTTACATGAAAAAGTTGTACTGCGGTTTTATCAATGATGATTATTTATGATAAAACTGCTCTGAGCCCTGGATGGGGATGGGTTACAATAAACTGCAATGATTTCCAGCAAGATTTATCAGTTTATTCACACGAAGAAACATCAGATAGATTGTTGAGCAATCACTTTTGGAATTTAACTAATGCGTACCACCATTTGAGTGTTTTCTCTCTCTCTCTCTCTCTCTCTCTCTCTCTCTCTCTCTCACACACACACAAATAATACTTGTAATACTTTCAACTTTGCATTCCTTTCAAACATCCACTTGGCTAGAGAGACATTATAGCAAATCAGTATGTGATGAGGAAATTGTAATCAAGTTTGTAGAAATTTCCTAGAAACCTCTTTTTACATGGAAATAAATTAGTAAAGAACTGTGATGTTTACCTTCTCTCCTTCCATGGCTGACCCCAGAGCATTTGCTCCTGGTCATTTCTTCCAATTAAATCAAATCAAAGTCCTGCTGACACTAGGTAGTGTTAGTTTAAAGAGCATTGGATGGGGAGGCAACCTATTTCTAACTAATTTCTGTCACTAACTTGTGAGTGTGGGTCTTGATTTCCTAATTTGCAAATTGCTTGCAGTCTCCCCTTAATTTGAAAATTTACATCAGTTTTCTTTGGTTCGAGAAAATACCATGAAACAGCAAAGAGCATGGACGTTTATTTGTTTATTTATTTATTTATTTATTTATTTTGCTGGTGGTATTTAGTTCAAGACAGCAACTGGCATTGAAATAATTGGTTATTAGTGGAGGAAATCTGAAGGTCTGGGCATTGTCAGTCTTGTTGAAAGCTAGCACCGAGAGCAAGAAGTTCTTGGACAAAGTAGATACTCAGTTAACATTGGTTGACTAGCCAGCCCTGGAGTCCAGAGGTAGGAGGGGAAAGGGCTCTTGAGAAGGATGCTTTTGAAATTCACGTCTTCCCTAAGGAGCACAATGCTAATGCATTTTGGTGCCTGGTAACTCCTGTGGAGCTGAAGTTGCTTTGGGCATCTGTTCCTCAATTCCCTTAAAGTCCTCACCTCACATCCTCCACATTTCTTTTATCGTGAGGTTATGTTGATCCCTAATCTTTGTGGAAAAGCAAAGCAAGTGTCTAGGAGATTATAGGACCTCACTTTTTTTTTTTTTAAAGAAATCTGAAACCATTAATAAGCCAACAACAACAGCAACAAAAATATATATTTTAAATGCTGCTAGCTGTTCTGGGAAATAAAATATCTGCAACATCAGAATCTCAGTGGATTTTGATCAAGAAATATGCGGTTGCCTCCCCGCCCACTTCCTTTAAATTGAGATTAAAAGAAACTTCAAGCTTTGTGGCACTGTGGTTGCTCACAGGCAGTAGAAAAAAGGTCACATTTTCCCTGGTGCATGCTACCATAAATTGACCCAGTGTCTTCCAAAATTCATATGTTTGAAGGTCTCCCTGTGCCAAGTGTATTTTGGAAGAATACAACAGTGCAAATATATGGTTTAACAGTGCATATGTCGTACAGTCAATAGAATATAAAAATATGTCCTAAAGACTTCAGAACATGCTTTGTGAAAAGATTCAAATATATATGTATGTATATATGTATTTCTATTTTCCCAGGGCTGCACTATGATATGAATCTATGGGTACAGTCTCTGAGAAACCTAATAGGGAACATCATTTTAAGTGAAAGGAATTAACTAATGTTGGATTGTTGTAGAATTTAAGAAAGTTCATCACATAGAGTTATAAAAATCTTTGTTATCGTAGGTAACTTTTCTATACCGTTTCCTCATTCATATGACCGGAAATGTCTGCATTCAGAAGATGATTTTATGTCCCTTGTATTTTTCATGTTGGCACCATGCTCATTTTAATAAAATACCATAAATCACCAGGCAAGTGCGAGTCCCCTTGTGTTTTAAGACTTTTTTTCTTTCCTTAATATTACACATCCCATTCCCAAAGAGAAAACTGTGATTACAATCAGAAGCTGTTCACAGGAGGATTTTATTAGAGTTAGTGTTTAGTTTTACAGGGTTTAATGCGAACGTTCAAAATGTTTGCAGACCTTGAAATTCAAATCTGCTGTTTTCCACCCCTCCTCAGCTCAAATCTAAAAAAAAAACTCCCCAGGGAGGAGGTGGGCTGGGAGGGGGAATTCTCAGTGCTCTCTCCTTTCAGCTACATTTTTATATACTTGGTCGCAGGGTTTCACATTGTAACGTCATGTTTATTCATGGAATCGCTTGCTATCATTGATGTTTGGATGGAATCTAGTTAAAATGAGATTAGTTATTTTGGATAGGTGGGGAAAAGAAAGACAAATGCTTTGTGATCACTTGGGGACCCTAGAAATTTAGAAAGAAAACTATTGTGAGTGTTTGGATGTATATGGACAATCTTCAGTTTTAAAAAGAGAACTTCCGAAGTTTTTTGAAGGGGGTTAGTGAGGAGTGGGGGAGGGGTCGGTGGTGATGAGGAGGACTATTTTGAAAATGTTAAATGAAACCAAAAGTGCACTTTTAAAACTGAGAACTTCTACTCTCCTGATTTTTCAGGCTCTCTCCGTGGCCTCAGAAAACAAATTGTAGGACTCTTGTACTGATTTTGTTTTCATGAGGTCTTTCACCCCCCCTATTTTCTTACTACGGGAACTGTTTTTAATTAAAAATTGCTGCAAACTATTTGTACGAGGCCAAGAAGAAGAAGAAGAAAAAAAATCTTTCAACTCCCATTCAGCACAGATTCTTATCAGCCAAAAATCAATGCACATTTAAATTTCTCCCTTTTTGGTGCGTGAATTATGATGTAGGATTTAAACACTATACATGTTTTTGAGCATTTAGCTTTTTGTTTGGGTTTCAGAAAGAAATTAATTTAAATTGTATGGAGCACGGGGCCATAAATCTCCTTTTATTACAATTGTCCACATTAACTCATTTTTTATGAGGAACACAGAGCACCCCTTTTCCAAACAAGCAAACAAAACCTAAAGCAACCACAAACAACCAACTTTATAAGTGACTAAGAACCAGATTATAAAACTTATTGATGTGGATTTGGTTGGTGGATCTCAAAATATAATTGGTCACAATATAGTTTCTTAAGTACCAGAACCCACAGCATTTAGAAAATGCTCTACTGATGTCCATACGGCCATATACACTTGTCGTATTCTGACCCTGACATTTTCTCTTTTTATTTTTTTCTTTCTTCACCTATTTGAGCCCAAAGGGTTGGTGGGTTGGATTGATTGATTTTAATAAGTACATCCTGGCAGCATGCATCTGAACATAGGCAACTCTTAATTCTTAAAACTCAGTCATTCTTTCAAGAATTCCAATACTTCAGGCAATGATGATACTGAAATCTGGAAATTCCCGGGTAATGAAGAACCGTTCTAGAAGTTTGCAATTTGACAAGGGAAGGAGGCATAGAAACCAACTCTCTGAATGCGAGCTATCAGAGATTCATTTGCAAAGCACAGAGGTGTCAATGTGCAGTGGCCACTGCACACCTTTATGAAAGGTGATTGAGATGGTAATAGGTAGCATCTATGGAAGGTTCAGTCTGTTGGTGGGAGCTTTCTGGGTATCAACACGTGTAACCCTTGGGATCATTGCCTGAAATAGCTACTACTAACTTCCACATTCTTATGGATGAGAAAAGTGGGGATACAGAGGTTAAATAAATTGTCATAGGTCAAATAGATGGCCATTCATCTTCACAGATTGTGCTCCTAATTGCTTTGCTGTAGCAAAGCCAGGTGCTCTTGCTTATGCCTGTGATCCCAGTGACTTGGGAGGCTGAGATGGGAGGATCACAGGTTTGAGGCCAGAGGCAGCCTGGGTAATTTAGGAAGATCCTGTCTCAATTTAAAAAAAAAAAGAACCTTTAGGAAAGGGGGCTAGAGGTGAAGCTCAGAGGCAGAGTGCTTGCCCAGCATGCACGAAACCTGGGCTTCAGCTCTCCAGCACTGAAAGAGAAAGAAAGAAAGAAAGAAAGAGAGAGAGAGAGAGAGAGAGAGAGAGAGAGAGAGGGAAAGGAGGGAAGGAGAAGAGAAGGAAAGAGAGGGGGGAGGGGAAGGAAAGAAAAGAAAAGAAAAAAAGAAAGGAAAAAGAAAGAAGGAAAGAGAGCTACAAAGCTAGAAAAGAAAGAAGGAAGGAAAGAAGGAAAGACACAGACAGACTAGTAGGACTCTTGTTTCATCTATAAAAACTTTCAATGTGAATGCACTCATTTTTTCCCAGAACATGTTGACCTTGGAGGTGGCTTAGAGGTTAACCGCCTAACATTGTCTCTCAAATATCTGACTTCATTTCAAAAGAAGCCATACAAAATGTGAGGGGATTGAGCCAGGAATGGAAAATAGGTGTTGGTTATTAAAAAAACAGAAATAAGCTAAACCCCACATTTATTGCAGAATACTTAATATGCCCACAGTATCTGAAGTATCCCTAGAATTGTAGAACTTTATGCACTGTCATCTGAAAGCTGTATTTTTTCACTTAGAAATATTTAGATTTCCCTCTAGTGATCGACTCCCCTTAGTTGCATCTACGAAAGACAGCATTTGGATCCTTTTCAACAGGAGCAGGATGAGGAGGGAGGCGATGCCATTTTTGACAGTGTCTCCCAGGGGGAACAATAAAGTTATCAGGCGATTAAATCAGAATTAGAACCTGGCAGAGCTTCTGGCTTTCTGCGCAGGTGATCAATTAGGAATCAGAGAGAAAACAAAGATGTGGTGAGAAGACAGCTCCCGTGCTAGGGTTTCCCCCTGTCCTATATGGTCCACTGGGAACAGGCAGCCAGGGGGCCCAGAGACTGTCTCCACAGAAGTTCTTTGTGGGAGTTCGAAGCCCACAAGGGTGAGGCCATTGTCCTTAAGACTGCCTGTGTCTCCGCTGGCCCTCCTGGGCCTTGAATTCCCTACAGTGGGACCCTCTCAATTCCCAGTTCCAAGTTCTTTCCTGGAGCGTGCAGGTGAGGCCCCTTTATCCTCTGTCTTCCCACTCATCGTGGGTGGCGCTGGCCGTCCCACATCCCATCAGCCTAATCCAAGTGTCCGTCTCCCAGTTAGAAAGAGAAGGGGAAGCGTTAAAGACATGGCCGACCCCTCTGAAGAGGGGCCTTGCTGTCCTGGCGACATTGCCAGCCTTCAGCCTCTTTTTTCTGCATTGGAGGTGGCCTTCCCTCCCTCCACCTTACAGACCTTTCCACACAAGCAGCCCTGGGGATTTTTTTTTTATGCATAAATCAGACCATATGGCTCTCTGGCTTCCCTTCCCACCTAGGACAGGCCCTGACGTCCTTGCTGTGGCTTGGAAGGCTGATGGAGCTCTTCCTTCCACGGCTCCGCTCATCTCCCACTGCACGCTCCCTGGGCTCCAGGCCCGAGGGCTTTGTTCTCGGCTCCATGAACTCATCCAGCATCCTGGTTTCACATCTCAGGGCCTTTGCCTTCCATGGTAGAATGGGCCAGAGTAATATAACTTACAGTGGAATAGATGTGGGTCCAAATCCTGTCTTTGTATTCTACTTGCTGTGTGATCTTACAGAAGTTTCTTAACTTTTCTGAGCTTTAGTTTTCTTAAACTAAGTTTTACACAAGGAAGGGCTTGCTGGTTGCTTGTTGCTAGGTGCCGTCGAGTTGGTATCCGACTCATAGCGACCCTCATAAGGTTTTCAATGGCTGACTGTTTCTGGATTGCCTTGGGAGTGGATTGCCAGGTCCTTGTCCCATTTTTGTGGTGCTGGGAATTGAACTCAGGACCTCAGAGACTGCAGGGCAGCACTCTACCAACTGAGCTAAATCCCAGCAAGGAAGTGCTAATGCATGTAAAATACCTGATATATACTGTTCTTACTGTTAGGTGCCAACGAGTTGGGTCCCACTCATAGTGACCCTATATCCTACCTATCCCCACTGAAAGATATAACTGGAATTAGAAATTAGCCCGGTCCTGGCTTCCTTTGCAGGTGATCATTTCAGTATCTCCAAGAAGATAAGGCCAATGAAGGCAAAGAGTCTTAGCACTTAGGAGGTCCTCTGATGATCAACGTAAATGTCCCCTTCGCAGAGAGCCTACCTGAGTCCTCTCAATTAAAAGGATGCCTCAGTCGCTTTCTCTCTCCTGCCATCTTCGTTTGCTTATAGATGTCATTACCAGCTGATGTCATCTTGTCATCTTGCTGCTTCTTTATGTCCTAAGTGTTGGCTTGTCCTACATAGAACAGAAGCCACCTGAAGGCAGTGACCTGGTTGTCTTCTTCACAGTTGTCTCTCTCATCCCCCTAGCACATGGATGACATCTAAATTCTATCTGTTGAATAAGGAAATGAAGTTGCTCTGGCACCGTCCAAACCAAGGATGGCATTTGCCCCGCGTGTTACCACCAATTGCCTGCAGCTCTATAGGCGAGCGCTCTGTGAACCCAGGATGGGTCGCTGCCCCCAAAACAAGAAGTCCTGAGAAAGGACTTCCATGAAGAAGACTCGCCTGTGAAGAAGGGTCAGCCTAGGAATTTTGCCTTCTGGCTAGTGTGAATCTGTTGGGAATCCGCTGGGTTCTGATTAAAAATATTTCTACTGATCCTAGAGGTGTTTCTTCATTTGATATTTCTACCACTTTCCTCTCTGGATCTACTTGGGGCAGTAGCCACAAATTGTGACATGAATCATGATAATATCTGCAATTCCTAGAGCACTTTGCATTTGAAGAAAGTGCTTCCAGGATCATTAATTATCTTACTTGAAATGACTGGTACAACAGAAAATATGGGAAGTTTTATATCAGTATATGATGCTATGGTCTATAATAACTTGGTGTCTGATAACCTTTGTTGTATTTGTGTGTGTGTGTGTGTTTGTATGTGTATGTGTGTGTGTGTGTGTGTGTGTGTGTGTGTGTGTGAGAGAGAGAGAGAGAGATGGGAGGGGGTTGATTGTCCCAATCACTGGCCTGAATCTCAATATAACTTAAAATGGAATAGATTTGGGTCCAAATCCTGGCTCTATATTCTACTTGCTGTGTGATCCTACAGAAGTTTCTTAAGTTTTCTGAGCTTTAGTTTTCTTAGACTAAGTTTTACATAAGGGAGGGCTAATGCATGTAAAATACCTATATATTTTTCTCATTGTTAGGTGCCAAAGAGTTGGGTCCAACTCATAGTGACCCTATGTACAACAGAACGAAATATTCTCTAGCACTGAGCCATACCCAGCATTACGTCAGTGCTTCTCTGCTATTCATAGGGTTTTTGATGACTGATGGTTTGGGGATTGTTTTGGGAGTGGATTGCCACATCCTTCTGCCATTTTTGGCATTCTGGGGGTTGAACCCAGGGCCTCAGAGTGTGCTGAGCAGCACTCTACGAACTGAACTAAACCCCAGCCTTATTTGGTATACAATAAGTGCCAAATAATGGGAACTATGATTATGGTTATGCTTATATTCTTTGTTCTTTCAGCAAATTCAGTAGTAAAAATACTGTAGAACTTTGCTTGATTTCCTAAAAGTGTCTTTAAAGGTATTTCTTATGTCGCTTGCACTAGCCGTTCATGTAACTTAATGAACAAGACTTGCAGTGACATATTCTAGATTTGAGGGTTTGGTGTTCTTATCCTGTGTGATGGTATTATGGGGGCTTTTCACTGATATACACTAGTGATGACCCAGTAATCCTATACCATCTTGTCAGAGAGTAGTGACTTGGTGCAGAGGCCATGATCTTCCCCAAATCCCAGGTTCTGATTGTTCTTTAGAACATCTATGGCTAACTATTTAACGCTGACCAGTGTATGAGGTCACTTGCTCTCCACCATGTTGGGAAAGATCTGTGATCAGCACTGGCTCCATCTAGGAGCTTGGGGGAAATAACAGAACATTGCAAGTTTCTCCAGCCAGTGTCTTTGCAGGTCTATGGATACGGGGTCTCCAGGAGAGGGCTGGGGAGCACAACCCTGCTGGCCCTCACTGCCCATTTCTCCTAAAGATGCACACTTCTCACTATGCAGCCCACACAGCCTTCTCCCAGGGAGCTGGGTCAGTGCTGGTCAGAAGCCTGAAGCGTCACCTGTGTGTCTGGACTGATAAGAGCCCTCCCGCTGATCCACTGTGACATCTTGTGGCTTAGTCCTTAACACAGTGAAATGCACACCCAGGGGAATCAGGCATGTGCTGAGCTCTGCCAGGCGGTGTCTTTCTGGCCAGAGGGATCAGGTTTGTGGGTAGTGACGTCACCCGCCCTTGCTTTCCCCTTAGGTGCAACATTTGCTGACTTCTCCCTCTGGTTTCAGAGTAGAGCCTCGCTGATTTTTTTGTATTGAATTCCTTAAATGATGTATACCTTCCAAGACTTTGTTTCCTTAACTTGGTGCTTGTGATTTTTACTTAGAGTTCCACATTAACAATAATTGTTACTAACCCTTTGAGAGAAATATCTTGCATAGTTCAAACAAATGCTAAATTATTTGCAGGTTTTTTCTCTCTTTCTCTGTCTCTGCCTCTGTCTCTGTCACTCTTTGAAGGGGGCAGTGCTGATTAAATTTTGCTTCCTAATCTAGGCTACTCCCTAGGACTCATGAGGATTTTGTCTTGATACTGAGAATCTGTATAGACAAGCATCCTTTTGAATCCAGCTCTTGACTAAAATCATAAGCATTTCATCTTGTCCTTAAATATTAAAATATAATTCTACTTGCCTGAACTATTCACACACCTATTTATATTTTGAGCTGGGATTTGGCTCAGTTGGTAGAGTGCTGGACTGCAGTCTCTGAGGTCCCGAGTTCAGTCCCCAGTACCGCAAAAGTGGGAGAAGGACCTGGCAATCCACTCCCAAGGCAATCCCGAAACAGTCAGCCATTGAAAACCCTATGAGGGTCGCTATGAGTCGGACACCGACTCGACGGCACATAACAACAACAACAACATTTATACTTTAAAAATTAACACCACATGGACATATAAATATATATGTGTATATGTCTATATATGTGTGTATATCTCTATATATGTGTGTGCATGTGTGTATACATATATATACATACGCACACATGTGTTTATATAAAATTTGGCCCCTTTTATCATAATTTATACTCAAAGAGTTCAATATTCTTAGCAATCAGACTTCTCCCCCAGGAAGTTGGGGAGATGCTGGTATAAAGGAGCAAATATGGCAACTATTATGATTACCATTAGCATTTAGTACTAGTCAGAAATCTTGAACCCAGGGCTCTGTCCCCTTTTAAGGCATATCCCTCCTTCCCATGTGAGAACAAATCCTTTTTTTTTTTTTTACTCTGCTTCTTTCTTTTGTATTATTTCTGTGAGAAGAGGCAGGTGACCTTGTACAACACCCATAAATCAAAAGATTTTTGCACATTTCCTACTAGGAAGGGGGAACTTGGATTAGTGTTAAGAGTCAGTGATGATCTAGAACCAGCAGGCTGGGATATAGCAAGTTTATTTATGATACTCTCTGAAGGACATCTCTTGGATTCAAGGAGAAAAGTGATGCCTCAAAAAGTGGGCTATGTCATGAGTTGTATGCAATATTATTTTATTTTCCTCATTGGATCAAAGGGATCCTTGGGGTCAGATGCTCTCTTATTCATGCTCCTATTCTTCATGACGATTGATATTCTCTATGGCCAATGGCCATCTTTTTTGAAAGGCACATTTCACCGAGGCCACCATTTTGTAATTAGTTTCTGAGTTATCACTGTGTTTATGGAGGTAATATGCATTCTATAAATAAGCATCCTACACTTGTGCTTCCATTACAAAGAAATGGTGTTGCAAGTAGATTATGTCCTCTACCACTGCGTTCACATTAAGTGCTTAACTTCTGAAGTCATGTAAATTTATTTCTTTACTTAGTGATTGCATGGCCTTGGATAAGGTAATTTAGCCCTCTGTGCCTGGGTTGCCTTCATGTAATCGGGGGAAGATGATAGAATCTGTCTCTGGGTTGTTAGGAATATCGACTGAGACAATTTTTATAAAGTGCTTGCTTCCTGCATCTTATAAGTGTATACTGTTATGATTATGGCTTATTTGTTTAATGGATATCGAGCATTTCTCATATGTAGTATTTCTGGTCTGGAGATGGAGAGGACAGCATTCCTGTCTTAAAAGAGCTTAGTGAGAACATGATATGTGTTTATGGAGAAGGAAGTTCTTGGGGGACCAATGGGAATTGGCCAGTGCTGGAAGGGTGATGGAAAGGGTGTTTCGTGTAAAAGGAACAGCAAATGCAAAGAAATTGAGCCTTGGAGGTGTTGTTATGTTTTGAAGAAGGGTGAGGATTTAGGCAAAGCTAGGGAGCCATGGCACCGTGGCATCTGATCCTGTCAGATCTCGGAAGCTAAGCAGGGTCAGGCCTGGTTAGTACTTGGATGGGAGACCGCCTGGGAACACCAGGTGCTGTAGGCTTGGGAGAAAGACTTGGCAACCCACTCCCAAAAATCAATGCACCATTGAAAACCCTATGAATAGCAGAGAAGCACTGACAGTAGTGATTCCCCTGTTGTACATAGGGTCACTGTGAGTCTGACTTGACAGCACCAATCCACAACAGGGCTTAGGATGTATGCATGAGTGTGTGTATATGTGTGTGTAGGGTGGGGTTGGTGACAATGGTAGGAAGTACATCTGGGTAGGAAGTAGGGACCAGAGCTTGAGGGCGTTGGTAGTCCTAGCCAGGGCTGTTGCTGGTCGTTTCCTTTTGGAGATTGTAAACTGGACCACAGCAGGAGAAATACAAACAGAGCTCTGGCACCATTTTTAACTTCTTTGTACCTTGGTTTCTTCCTCTGAAAAATGGGTCAATAGCAGTGCACCTTTCATAGGGTTGTTTCAGGGAATTGAATGAGATAAGGCCTTAACCTCCTTAGACCAACATCTGGCACACAGTAAAAATTCAATCAGCATTGGTTTAGACGGCCGGGCAAAGGGAACTATTGAAATTGTTTCGGGCCAGGAAGTGAAACAATTGAATCTGCCATCGCTCAAGCTCCCTCTGGCTCCTTGTGGAGGAAGGACTGACGTCTGTCTTGGAGGACGTGTGTCTGCTGAGAGGACGAACCGGTGGATGGGGAGATGCACAAAGGAAAAATCATACACACTGGCTGGCTGAGCTATTTTTAGCCTCATGTGTCTGAGGCAAAAGATGGATTTTCATGGCATTTTTTAAAAAGATACAAAATTACCGTAAGCCAAGGTTATGTAACTTGCGTGGCCACACTTTAGTTTGTGCTTCACTGAGGTCTACGCAGTGGTCCGTGAAATTTCCCACAGCTGTTTTGGTGAGCAGCGCCCAGGGTCTCTCCCTGAGTCTTCCTGCCTCCATAAAATGTGGACCTGTGGGGTTGATTAGAAGGACCACGTTGTGCCTTCTGGAAGAACTCCCTTAACTGGCAGCCAGCATGGCCCAAGGGCCCTCCAGTGATGTGGGCATGAGACACAGGGGAAGGGATGGACTGGCAAGGGCTGAACCCCGCCCCACCTAGGACATATCCCTTGACTCTCAGAGACTCAGTTTCCATGTTGGGAGAACGGGAGCAACAGCAGGTCCCCATTCTGAGTGGTAAGTGGGATAGTGTAGGAGATCGCTGGGCTCCGGGTGGGTATTGGGGAGGGGTCTGCACCGTCCCTACGTGGGGCTTCATGTTCCATAGCAGGCCACAGCGTTTGGTCCACCTTCTGTGTGTCTGTCCTGAATCTTCTCCTCCCCGCCCCTCTCTGTAAATGTCAGCCTTCATCCTGGGAGAAGTCTTGCCTTTCCTCTTCTGACTTCTTGGATTTAGACTACCTGTGAGCTCCAGGGTTTTTAATTCTACCCTGGAGCCTGTGACTGCAATGAGGTGGACTGCTGGGTTGTTTTTTGTTTTGTTTTGTTATTTTATGTTTTTTTATTGGAAATTTTTAATGTACACCTTAATGTGATTCACTCTGACATGCTTTTCATTGTGACATTTCCATACATGCATTTTGTTGTACATTGCACAGGCAAGTTTCCGCCTACCCTCTTGTGCACTTCCTCCCCCGGTCCTGCCCTCCCACCAAAGACTTCTCTTCCATTTGCTTGTCTTTTTATGGTAAT
Organism: Pedetes capensis; assembly: GCA_007922755.1. Taxonomy (NCBI): domain Eukaryota; kingdom Metazoa; phylum Chordata; class Mammalia; order Rodentia; family Pedetidae; genus Pedetes; species Pedetes capensis. The sequence goes on from VMDO01006840.1 coordinate 22,492, forward strand.
ATTTTTCTATATATCCTTGGGCTCGTTTCTGTTTTTAATTGGCCACATTAACCAGAAAATCAGGGTTCAAAATGCCCCTGTGACTCTGGGGGCGGAGCTTCCTCCAGCTCTTGCTCTCTCACTGTCTAGGGTGAGAGGACCTTGCTGAGTCATGGCGGCCACCGCCTCGCTTTTCCAGGCCAACTGGCTAGAGCCAGAGGCCCACATTTTGCCTCCAATGCTCTATGGACCATTGCCTTAGAACCTGCACCTGGAGGAAGGCCCAAGGATTGGATTTCCTCCCATCATAAGTGTAGCTCAAATGCAAATGTAGGAGGTGTTAAAATTGCAGAGTTCAGGGGGTGCTGTGGGCCATCAAGGTTTTTATTTATTTATTTACTTATTTATTTTTTTTTAAAGAAAGCTTAAAATTCGTCAGAACCAAGACTAGAAAATAAGATTAAGGTGTTAGTTACTCTGAAAAGACTGTTAATGTCTGTTGGCTAAGTGCATTACACTGCTTTGAAATGATCACTTACGTGTACTATTTTAAAAACCGCTTGCTGGGATAGTGATTTCAACCTATTTGTTTTTTTCCCCCTGGACTCTAAACTTTGCATTTGTCTATTGAAGAAAATACTGTATTTGAAACAAATAAACATGAAAATATAGTTTATTATATTTCCAGGCGTTTTTCTGAAAGGAAAATATGTCAAGACATTTATAGTTAAAATCTAAAACCTCAGCCTTAATTCACTCCATTGTATTTGCGAGGAGCTCAACCCTATATAATGTTACCCGCTCTCTGGAGGCCTGCTTGAAGGGTTACCAGATACTCTGGGTATAATGAGAGAATGGGGGAGGTGGGGAGAACATGGAGGGGAATGGTTTCCAGTCCTAATGCTGTATTTCCTGTGATTTTTTTTCTTGGTTGTTTTTTTATGGAGGCAGGGGAAATGCAGAGAAGAAAGAACTCTGCTAGTAGTTTTATTACAGCTTTGATTTTAAAACCGTTTAAGAAGTAGCATTCATGGTGGCACCCCGTGGCGTCTCGGATGGAATTGTGTTGACTCATTGATTTCTCTATAGCTAGTGCGTTTTTGTTACTCTGTGCTCAGGGGTGGAGGACAGGCAAGGGCTGCCCTCAGGATGCCCATGGCCTGGTGAGGGCAGCCAGCTGGGCGTCTGGGTAGGATAAGGGGTGGCGAGTGTCCTGATGGGCAAGAGCGAGCTGCTGAGAGCAGCGAGGATGGTCATCTCTGCCTGGGTTGTGGCGCAGACACACACTCACACAGATGCGCACACGCACACACCCAAGAACCCTTGCATTATGGCGTAAATCGTGCCCCACATGGTCTTTGTTTTATGGAGGCACTGTGGGCTGCTTGACTATGCGGCATATCTGGTGATCTTTAGAGGAAGAGGGAAGTGGAGGCAAGAAGCCTAAATGCCTCAGCCATGACTGCATCCAAATTCCTTAACCCATTGCCATCTACAACTGGAATCTGGGACAAAGGAAAAGGCTACTCCTCTTGTTGTTAAGTGCCACTGTCAAGTTTTGTCTGACTCATAGCGACCCTCTTAGGGTTTTCAATGGCTGATTGTTTCGGGATTGCTTTGGATTGCCACATCTTTCTCTCTCTCTCTCTCTTTTTTTTTTTTTTTGTGTGTGTGTGTGTGGTACTGGGGGTTGAACCCAGGGCCTTGTGCTTGCATACTTCGCAAGTGCTGGACCACTAAGCTGCACCCACAGCCCTTTTTTTTACTTTTTTTGAGACAGGGTCTCACTAGGTTACACAGACTACCTCTGGTATCCAATTTGAGATCCTCCTTCCTCCGCCTCCCAAACTGCTGGGATTACAGGTGTGTGCCACCACACCCTGCGGCCCTTCTCTCATTTTTGGGGTGCTGGAAATCCAACCTGGGATCTGAGAGACTGCAGAGCAGCGCCCTACCCTAAGCCCACTTAAAAGCTAAGGTGTGGCAAAATTAATCTTTTTTGTTTTTTTCCCTTGGCCATGAAAAATTGTCTGCGTCCAGGTAGATGATTTAATCCTTAACAATGCATTGACCACAGCAATGTTGTGAGCCTTCCAGGTTGCTACATGTTGTTGTTGTTTGTTGTTAGGTGCCGTCGAGTCAGGGCCGACTCATAACGACCTTATGTACAACAGAATGAAACACTACCTGACACCGTGCCATGCCTAGCACTCTGTCAGGGTTTCTCTGCTATTCATGGGGCTTTCAATGGCTGAGTGTTTCAGGATTGTTTTGAGAGTGGGCTGCCACGCCCTTCTCCCATTTTTGCAGTGCTGGGGATTGAACCCAGGGCCTCGGAGCATGCAGAGCAAGCACTCTATCAACTGAGCTAAACCCCAGCCTCAGTTGTTACGTAGTGAATATTTAAAAAAAAAATTAAAAAGCCCAAATCGCTTTGCCCAGCTACAGTATGTAGCTCGATGGTGCTGAGAGAACTTTAGGAAGAAGTAGGTCATCCAAAGCTTTCGATGGTTAGGAGTTCATAAAACTGAAGGCAGGGGGCTGCCTACGAAAAGGCAGAATCCCAAAGATGGAAGAGCAGGAACAATGATCATGGCAGTAGGACGTCACTGAGGGCCTGCTGTGTGCACGTCCCACATCTCAGTGACTCACAACATCTCCTCCGTTAAGCCACACACCTCTGAGGGAAGCATTAGCTTGCCATTTCTCAGATGAGGAAACTGAGGCTGAGAGGTTTAGTCACTCTCCCAGGGTTTCACAGCCAGCGAGAGGCTCGGTAGGACTTGAACCTGGGTGGGCGGAAGACCAGAGCTGAAGCTCACTTCTCACAACTCCCCAGGCAGTGCCCCACTTTCCAGATGAAGAAACTGAGGTCCGTGGAGCTCTCAAGTTTCTCAGCAGCCCCATCCGCCGCTCTGGACCTTGCATGTGCACACTGAACGGCCACTGTGAAGTCACACCCCTGTGGACTGCTTGAGACCAGGGACGATGCCTGTGTCAGCAACACCTGAATCTAGGGCTAGGGGCAGAAAAGATGATCTAGAACAGGAACCCCCAACCTGCAGCCTGAGGGCCACACCCAGCCCTGGACAGCTAATAATGCAGCACCACAGAATCTTTTAACCTTGGTTTTTGTTTGTTTGTTTGTTTTGTTTTGTTTTTGTTTTTTTAATGTTTATTTTCCTCATGACTCCACCCATAGGTCAAGTTTGGAATTTCAAGGCAATACTGTGCATATTTACAGAACAACACCTAATGCTTCTTTACAACACACTGGTGCCACAGCATCGAATTCTAACCTTCAACTAAGCGTAAATATGTCACAGTTGGCAACGTGAATCAGATGAATACCACCGCCCGCCACCTGTCAGTCCAGTGTAATCGGGTTGAATTTGAAGTGATTCAAAGCTGTTCGAATCCACGTGGGGGTGCATCGGAGATTGTGTGGATTTTTAGCCACTTGGCAAGTAAAATGCAGCTATTGTTGGTAATATTTTTGAAAATCGAATCCAACCCTGCGAGTTGACCACTGCAAAATTTACTTGAGAATTCACTTGAGCTCATTGACCCAGACATTCATAGATTAGTTTTACAAAAACAAGGTCAAATTTCCCACTTGTTATATGTTGTTCTCATTTCTCTAAGCTTTATAATAAAAATACAAAAAATAAAAGAAGTCTTATGTACGCACACTAAGTATATTATATAATTTATGTGCAGCTCAAGACAATTCTTCTTTACTTGATGTGATCCAGGGAAGCCAGAAGGTTCTACACCCCTGACCTGGACTATTCCTGACTGAATGAAGGATCCCAGAGTAGTAGCAGGCCCTGAAGTTTAAACAGAGTGGGTGAGGTTTAAGCAGAGTGGTGAGACAACTAGCTATATCTTCCACACAAAGAAGCCCATTGCCTATCTTCCAGGCAGGGCAGCTATAAGATGCCAATGCAAATCAGGTGAAAGTTTCCTTTAGTGAGCCTGCAGCCTTTTTGTGCACAGGAAGAGCTGTCTGGTCACCTGCTCTTCTTGGCAAACACCATCCCCCACTAAGGGTTGGCAAAGGGTGTTGAATTTCAGTCCCTTTCTCTAAGATCCTTGGCCAGCTGCCTTTTTATAATGCAGAAACTGCCCAAGTATACCAGAAGATTTTAAAGATGGTGCTAATTGTCTGTTGTCATTAGAATACAGTGCATACAGAAGGGTGTCTGGGCCCCTGTCATGGAGAAGATTTGGAAATGGTTCTATAAGGGGTTAGAAGATTTGGATTTGTTAAGGAAAGCACATGCTGGTTGGAGGGAGCAAGGCTTAAGCTGTCCTTGGGCACACAGGTCTAGGCAGGGCTGAGTGGTGGTTGGCTGACCTGGCACAGGGGATCTGCAGCAGGAGAGGGTACTGACCACTGGAAGCCCCCCCCCACCCACACTGTATTCCATGCTTGAGTGCTGGGCCCCTCAGCTTGCTACCACTGGAAGTGAAGATCTGCAATTATGAAAAGAAAAGGCTGGGTTCAATTCCCAGATTTGGGGGTGTCACTTAAGAGTCAGGGGGACCCAACCTTTCAGGTTCCTGGTGGGGGGCTGGATGGCCATATTGGGAAGTAAGTGGTAAAGGACACTGCTCACCTCATAACCAGGAAGCAAAAAGGAAGAGGTAGAGGCTGGGGCCCCAAGATCCCCTGGGGGGGCACACGCCCAATTCCCCAAGGACCTCCCACAAAGCTCCACATCCCGATAATGCCACCCTGAGGACCAAGCCTTTAACCCTGGGGCCTCCTCACCATGCAGCCACCAGAGCCCTAGGACCCCGTGCCGGGGAGGACTTCCTGGAGTTGTTAAAGTGGCTTTGTGTCGCTGGGGGAGACGCTCTTCTCTTCCTTCTCTCCCCATTCCCTGTGGACAGGACTCTGCAGAGAGCCAGACCCCCAGGACACATATCCAGGAAGAGAGGATTTTAATAAGGTGGAGCTCACATGATTATGGACACTGAGAAGTCCCCACAGCCTGCCATGCTGCAGGCAGGAGATCCAGGAGAGCCGGTGGTGGAGTTTGCAGCTCTGGAACCTGAGAGCCCAAGAGCCTGTGGAATAGAATCTAGTCTGGGTCCAAAAGGCTGAGAATCCAGAGCATCGAGGCAGGGAGAAGATGAGGGCTCAGCTGAGACAGGCAGGCAGCTAACCTAGGCTTCCCCCTCTCAAGTCTTCCTGGGATTGGCTGGTGCCCACCCACCCTGGGCGAGGCCACCTGCTTTACTCAGTCCACCCATTCAAGTGCTGACCTTGGAGAAGCCTCCTCACCAACAAGCCCAAAAATAGCCTTTGCCAGATATCCAGGCCTCTCCTATCCAGGGAAGTCAACATGTGAACTTGACCATCACCTCCTCCCCTGCCAAAATTCTGCCTTCTTGATATCATGGAGGCTGGTCCTGGAGGTCCTGGGATGCTTGCTTGAGGTGTTTGAGCCTGACTTCAGAGCAATAGGGAACTGAGGTATGCTCTTGAGCTAAAACCTTACTCATTCTCCCATTTGGTCCATCTACATTGACAGGACCCAATGTTTAACATGCAATGGTGCATAAAAACAGATGTGGTTCCTTTTTGTAGGAAACTTACAACTAAGTAAGAACGTTGAAAAGCAATTAACTAGTCATAGTAATTAATGTATAGGTATAATGGATAAGGGCTAGGGTTTAGCTCAGTTGATAAAGTGCTTGTTCTGCATGCTCTGAGACTCTGAATTTGATCCAGAGGACTGCAAAAATGGGAGAAGGAGCTGGCAGCCCATTCCTGAAAGTCATTGAAAACCCTATGGATAACAGAGAAGCAGTGTCAGATAGAGTGTCTCTTTCATTCTGTTGTACATACGGTCACTATGAGTTGGACCAGACTGGATGGCACCAAACACACACACACACACACACACACACACACACACACACACACACACTCAATGGATAAAATATGCACTGTATATTGCAACATGAAAAGTTCACTAGCAGAATCAAACATGTTTCTATGAAAGCATAAAACAAAGAAACCTGACCTCTACCAGGAAAGGTTTCTTTGAGAAAGTGAAGTTTCTACTGAGATTAAAGAACAAATAAGATTCTAAGTAGAAAAATGGGATATATGGTGCCGAGATGGCATTTCAAAAGAGGAACGACAAGCACAAAGGTCCTGTGGTACTAAGAGGCAGGTTTTCTATAGTTTAAACATCAAAGAGGAGATGCAAGATACAATCTGAAGCTGACGGTAAGGTTAATGCCAGATCATGTTTGACAGCAAGTAGGCTATGCTGATGTTTTTGCTGTCATTGTTTTTAAATCCTAAGAACAATGGGAAGTATGCTTTTTTTGCTGGGGATTTTAAGAGACAGTACATAACGGAAATAGCATTTTAAAAACATCTTTCAGTCTGCTGAGTGGAGAATGATTTTGCAGAATTTAAAAGCAGATGCCGAAAGACAAGTTGGAGAAAAATATTACAGTTTTCCAGGTAAAAGATGGCAGTGAACTTGATGGGCAATGGATCGGCTTTGGAGGGAGCTGGGTAGGATCTTAAACAGAACTGGGATAAGACCTCGGGAACGCTTCTCTCGCTTCATCTCTGCCTGTTCTTGTCAACAGCAGGTACCCGTGTCTTCAAGCCCCAAATCAGCATCTGACTTAATGCTGTTCACTCGGCCTGTTTCCCCAAACCCACTTGAGGTTGCCGTAACACATCCTGACTGCCCTTCAGTTCCGTTAGCCTCCTGGACAGCCTGGTGGTCTCCCCTGAGCGGTGTGCTATTCCTCAGTCCCACGCATTTCCCTGCTTTTGATTAGCTTTACCTTTTACAACATCTTCATTACTTACCAGTTTATTCAACATCCTTTGTGTGTTTTTTTTAACAAGCAAAGCTGAAGTATTCATTCTCTCCCCCATTTTTGAGTCCCATTATTTCTCTATTTCTCTTTGGTTATTAGTGGTCCCGTTTTCAAGTGCCTCTTGTCTTTGAAAGCTCTTGTGATTCTCTTAAGCCCATTGCCATTTTGTTGGCCTGTCTTCCTTTTCCCTATAAGCTTTAAGTAGAGCATTAGAGTTTTCTTTCATCCCCTCTCCTCTTCTTCAGACACAACTGTAGACACTTTTCTCTTCCACAATTGCTAAGCAGTGTCTGACAAAGTGTAGAGGCTCAACAAATATTGGTTAAATTTGTTCCTTACATTGAGGGTGTAGACCTTGGTGGTATCACTTAAAGGGCTTCTTGTGCATGATTTCTTTTATATCTACCTACATGTGCCTAGGGCTACCTGGATCCAGGCTTCTCCTAGGGAGCCTCACAGAATAATTGATTTCTTTGTGGATCCATGATGTGACGTGGGATTTCCCCTATGCCTATGCCAGATACCCTCACACGTATTGGATGCTGATAAAAAATGCATATCAGTCAATAAACTTTTCTACATTTACTTTCTAATTCATTGTTAGATGACTTTAGATGACCTGAGTCTCAGTTCACTATCTGCTAAGGGGCAATAGTCTGCAGCCATACCCTGTGGCATCCGATCCTGTCAGATCTCGGAAGCTAAGGCAGGTTTGGGCTTGGTTAGTACTTGGATGGGAGACCGCCTGGGAACACCAGGTGCAGTAGGCTTGGGACACGGACCCAGCAGCCCACTCCCCAAAATCAACTTGCCATTGAAAATCCTATGAATAGCAGAGAAGCATAACAATAGTGATCCACCTGTTGTACATAGGGTTGCTGTGAGTCAGACACTGACTCGATGGCACCTAACAACAACAATAACAAGTGGCAATATTCAGAAAATTAAAAAAAAAACTTTAAGGACACTTAGAAAGCATGCATTTATCCCACATATAGCAACTGTCCTAGATTCCGAAGATGGAAAGACAGCCAACACTGGCAGTGAGGAGGCTGATTTGTGGCAATGAGCGCTTGAAGCTCCGGGGGAAAGTCCAAGGATTTCCCTGGATAGGAAATTTTCTCCAAAGTGAGGTCATTCTCTTTCTTCAAAAGGTATCTATCCTGTTTGTCTCAAAGATTAATATTAAAGGCCGCGCGTGGTGGCGCACGCCTGTAATCACAGAGGCTCGGGAGGCGGAGGCACGAGGATCGGAAGTTCGAGACCAGAGGCAGTCTGCATAATTTAGCGAGACCCTGTCTCAAAAAGTAAAAAAATGGGCTGGTGGTGCAGCTTAGTGGTCCAGCACTTGCAGAGCATGCAAGCGCAAGGCCCTGGGTTCAACCCCCAGTCCTGCAAAAAATAAATAATAATAATAATAATAATAATAATAATAATAATAATTTTTAAAAAGATTAATATTAAAGATAAAAAAGAGGCAACAGATTTAAAAGTGTTCTTGAATAAGTAAAAGCACTGTGCAAATTCTACATTGAGAAATTAACCCCGATGAAGCATTTGATTAGTGAAAGGAGATTTTTTGAGAATCAATAGCAATAGTTATTTCTGGAAATAGCCTGTTGTGTGCCCATTACTGTTCGCTGGGTCCAGTTTAATGCTTTTCCCCTAATGTACCTAGAGATTTGTGATCGAATTAGGTATGCAAATTGAATCCTTAAAGAAAAACCCTCCACAAACCTGTATGCTATATTTATAAACTTTACATTGTACTAAAGTCAGCAAATGTCACAGAATTAAAATCAGTAAATGCAAAAGGGAAGGTTTCCATAGCAACAGTAACTAGCCCATATTGCATGTAAAGTGGAATGTACATTAGGATTTACATTTAATTGTCTATTAGTAGAAAAAAAAATCCTGTATAGAACAAGTGCAATATGGATCCATTAGGGTGACGATAGCAACTCTTTGTCCTTTAAACTTTAGGTTTTACCTGGTAAAACTCTTTCGTGTATACTAAGTTTTGACTTCTTTAAGGAAGATAAAGTAGGAAAAATTAGAGACAGCAGTAGGGCAGAGGTGTGTACCCTAGATTTAAATGCAGCGGAACATCCCTACTGCATAAATTATCAATCAACTCAGTAGGTGTTTCAGGGCGAGAAATAGATCCTGAATGCTGAATGTTTATGAAATTGTTGCACATGGGGTACCTAAGAACAACTTCTGTCTGCAGAGTCGATTGAAGTCTTTGGTGCCTCTAGGACATGGTCATGCAAGATGATTTGGGGACTTTGAGTTGGTTATGGAACGGCCCATTGGAGTGTGGCCAGATTGGATAGAGAGATGTGGTCATGGTACAGCCCAGCAGTCTTTGCATTTGGCCTCCCTTTTTGAGTTTTAGTTCTTCCTTTGATGCATCCCTTGCCTACTACAGAAGGGTCTAAGCACCTACAGTGGGCTCCTGGAATCACATAGGAGCAGGAGGAGGAAGAGGTTGAGGTTCTTTGTAGATGCTCAGTCTCTCTATTATGGGCCTCACACGTATTGGATACTGATAAAAAATGTAGGCTTGGGACACGGACCCAGCAACCCACTCCCCAAAATCAATCTGCCATTGAAAAGCCTATGAACACAGAAGCACTGACAGTAGTGTTTCCCCTGTTGTATGTTGGGTTGCTATGAGTTGGACACCAACTCTATTATGGGCCATGGCATTGCTACTTACATAAGGCAAGTATCACCCCGAAACTTAGGGTCTGTCTTTGACTTCTCTTGCCTGGAAAGGCCTATCCTTGGCTGTCCCATCCCTCCCTTCTGGTCAAGGGCTCTGAGTCACCCCCGGGAATATTGTCCTACCTCCTCCACCAGGTGACTCCAGACAGGTCCTCTGCTATGGAACACAATTTCCTTTTATAAAATTGGAAGACATTTTAGCAGTGACTAAATAGATGACTCATTCTAAAGTTCAATTGATTTTTAAAAACAATTTTAAGTCGAATTAGCCATAAGATTTGTGTGTGTGTGTGTGTTTTCATGGCTTTTTATTTTTTTTCCATAAGCTTTAGGATTCTTTTGCATTCCTTGGCTTCACTCTAAACTCTGTGAATCAGAAAATATGCAGTGGGCCACAGGCTCTGCTTTCTATCAAGTAACCATGGGAATTTAAAAAGTAGCCTTAAATCAATCAGTTAATTTTGTATCGCTTTAGGAATTTGAACGAAGTTTTCTGGTGACCACCGACAGTGGAATTCTGCCTACCAGCCCAGGAGCTCAGTCCTCACCTCAATGGCCTTAATCCTATAGTACTTATTGACTGCCCGGGTGTTAACTCTCTTGGGCTTCCCATACCACTCTCAGCTGATACTCTCAGCTTGTCTCCCTCACTGTCCATGAGGCCCTGTTGGCTCTTGTCAATTTGCTTTTTTTCTGTCCCTTCAGATGCCCCACGGCTTCCTTCTGCTTTTTGCTGCCTAGCTTCTGATAATGTGCCTATGTCTGGCTATGGTTGTCCCACTGACTTGCTTTTTGAGGTTCAAGTCCCCACCTTTTTTTTTATACCCATAGGAGCTTTGTTTTATACTCACTGAAATAGCCTTTTTAGACTGGGTTAGACACTTTTTTTTTTTTTATCAAATATCACCCTTAGGCATACACAAACATGAACATTAGGGAAATACATTGGTTGAGTATTCCCAAGACTTATCACATGCACAGTTGTTTATGGCTCATACTTGTCCACAATTTTCCATGCAGTATGCAGTATAACCTCTGCATCATCACAAACATTGGTGAAATAGCACTTTTCAAATAACTCACTTTTTAAAAAGCCATCTATGATTCTGGGGCTGAGGTTTAGCTCAGTTTGTAGAGCGTTCCTCTGCACTCTCTGAGGCCCTGAGTTTGATCCCCAGCACTGCAAAAATGGGAGAAGGACATGGCAGCCTACTCCCAAAACAATCTCAAAACAATCAGCTGTCAAAAACCCTATGAATAGCAGAGAAGCACTGATGTAGTGCTCAGCATGGCAGAGTGTCGGGGAGTGTTTCGTTCTGTTGTGTATAGGGTTTCTATACACAAAATGTAGGCTTGGGACACAGACCCAGCAACCCACTCCCCCAAATCAATCTGCCATTGAAGAGCCTATGAACACAGAAGCACTGACAGTAGTGTTTCCTCTGTTGTATGTAGGGTCGCTATGAGTTGAACACCGACTCTATTATGGGCCATGGCATTGCTACTTACATAAGGCAAGTATCACCCCAAAACTTAGAGTCTGTCTTTGACTTCTCTTACCTGGACCCGACTTGATGGCATCTAACAGCAAGAATAATAGATGATTCTGGGGTCTGAGCTTGCTTTGCACTAATGCAGAATTTGGTAATTTTTTATTGTGTTTTCAGGAAGGTAACTCATCTTGTTGGATGTGTGCTCCCCTTAAATATTTGATTCTGAGAAGCTCAACAGTGATCTATCTCTGTCCCCCATTTTCTTTCAAGCCATTCACACCCATTCTGCAAATCGTCATGCTTCTGTTTTTAAGATTCACATGTGCATAGTGATAGGGATGGCTTGACAGAGAATCTACATCTAAATCTGATTGTAAACCATTCATTGAGGTGTGGGATTGCTATTGAAGAAAGTGTGCATCTTAGAATTAGTGAAATTACTTCTAGGCAGAGATATTTGGGATTTTACTGCACTTACTTGTCTTATAAGGACTGGGGATTAGCTCAGTTGGTAGAGTGCTGCGCTGCAGTCTCTGAGGTCCCGGGTTCAATTCCCAGCACCACAAAAATGGGAGAAGGACCTGGCAATCCACTCCCGAGGCAATCCCAACACAGTCAGCCATTGAAAACCCTGTGAGGGTCGCTGTGAGTCGGATGGCGACTAGACGGCACCTAACAACAACAACACAACAACTTGTCTTATGGCCTTCTCTCTCATCTAAAGTATATTCCAACCATTTTTTCCATTAAGTATGATACAAAGCTGGACTTTACAATGTGCAAATTTGTCAGCCTATATATTACCATGCCTGCAGCTGTACCCCTGTGGCATCCGATCCCGTCAGATCTCGGAAGCTAAACAGGGTCGGGCCTGGTTAGTACCTGGATGGGAGACTGCCTGGGAACACCAGAAGCTGTAGGCTTGGGAGAAGGACCTGGCAACCCCCTCCCAAAAATCAATCTGCCATTGAAAACCCTATGCACAGCAGAGAAGCACTGACAATAGTGTTTCCTCTGTTGTACAGAGGGTCGCTATGAGTCGGATACCGACTCGACGGCACCTAACAACAACAACAACAATATATTACCATAGGGGGGCTGAGATTCAGCTCAGTTGGTAGAGCACTGCTCTGCAGTCTCTGAGGTCCCTAGTTTAATTCCCATCATGGCAAAAAGGGGAGAAGGACATGTCAATCCACTTCAGAGGCAATCCTGAAACAATCAGCCATTGGAAACCCTATGAGGGTCACTATGAGTCAGACACAACTTGATGGCACCTAACAATGATACATTACCATGATCTATATAATAAATAACTTTTGGTCTTGTCACCTAATTTTTTTCTTCTTTTTTTGTGGTACTGTGGGCTGAACCCAGGGCCTTGTGCATACTTTGCAGGCATTCTACCATTGAGTTGTACACCAGCTCCCCTCCTTTTTTTTTTTTTTTTTTGTGGTACTAGGCATTGAACCCAGGGTCTTGCACTTGCATGCTTTGCAAGTGCTGGACGACTGAGCTGCACCCCCAGCCCATATTTTTACTTTTGTGAGACAAGCTCTCACTAAATTACACAGACTGCCTCTGGTCTTGAATTTGTGATCGTCCTCCCTCCACCTCCCGAGCCGCTGGGATTACAGGCATGCACCACCATGCCTGGTTTTCCCCTCCTTTATTCTTTTTTTGAGGTACTGGGGGATTGAACCCAGGTCCCTCTACTGCTGGGCTGCACACCCATCCCATTTTTTATTTTTTTTATTTTCAGACAAGGTCTCACTAGATTATGCAGGCTACCTCTGTCCTTGAACTTGTGATCCTCCTGCCTCAGCCTCCCACGTCACTGGGATTACAAATGTGTGCCACTTGTAGATGGATAAACAAAAGAGGTGTATCCATACAATGGAAACTATAAATAGGAGTGCTACAGCATGGATAAACCTCTAAATATCATGCTAAATAAAAGAAGCCTGTCACAAAAGACCCCATATCATATGATTATGTGGATTGGGTTTGGAATTTCTGCAGTGGGCATAAGAGGTCGCATTGGGATCATGCAAATTTGCTGTAAGTGATTGTGGAAATAATTGTCCAACTTTGCAAAGTTACTAAAAACTAAAATGCTTGCATCTTCTGTGAATTATACCTCAAGAAGATGGGGTTAGTCAGTTTTCTGTCCCTGTGACAAAATGCCTGGTACAATTCATTCATAAGAAGGAAAGATGCATTTGGAATCATGGCTTCAGAGGCTCCAGGCCATGGCTGGTGGGCTTTGCTGCTTCCAGGTTTGTGGTGAGGTGGTACGTCATGGCGGGCGTGCGCAGTGGAACAAAGCTGTTCACCTCACGGCAGACAGGAAGCAAAAAGAGAGAAAGGGCCAGGGTCCTTTTATCCCCATCCAGGGCATGGCCCTAGGGACCTCAGTTTCTTCAAGTAGGCCCACATCTTAAAGGTTCCCTTATGCACCCCAGGCTGGCCACCAAGTCTTCAACACAGGCCTTAGGAGGGCATTCCACGTACAAACTATAGCAAGATCATTAAAACAAAAAAACCCTTTTTTCAACACTGCTATTTTCACAAAATACTACGTTTCAGACTAAAGATATACTAAATGATATAAAATATAAAAATGACATTGAAATATTATTTAAAAATGTCTTCAACTTTGAAAGCATTGAAACCATTTCTTTTATGTATGTGTGTGCACATATTTAAGGTATAAGGTATGCAGAAAGCATTAAGATAAAGAGCATTTATTGTCATAAGATTGCCAGGTAAATTGAAACCCTTCATACCATTGAGGTTAACAAAAGTCCCATGCCAGATTCTCTTTTCCCTAGCCCACCCCTGTCCTCTGCATGTTCGTGATGAACAGCCTACTTCACTTTGAGACAATCCATCCTACTGCCTCAAGTTGCTTGTTCTGAAAAGAAATTAAAAAAAAAAAAACAACAACTCAAGTCTGTCTCTTCTTTGCTATCAGTCACCAGTACTTTCCTGATCTTGTACAAAATAATTGTATTCTCTTTCCCATAAGATAGTTCTTTGCTCTCCAAACATTGGGAGCTAATTATCCTGAGATTCTGAGTCTTCTTATTGCTGGGCCAAATAATCCCAGGGGTCTCGGTGGTCTTCAAGGGCCGTAGACATGGCCTATCTCTACCATCCTTCACAGTATTCTCTCCTAGTTGCCTCTTGATCTGCCTGACTCCCCATTCGACGGTGAGCATCTTCTTTATACGCCCTCTCTCCCTGACCACTGGGTGGTCGATGGGACTCCTATTTGTGGCTTCAAAGGCTGGCAATCTACCCCACAAGTCATCTGGCCAGTTTTGGTTCACATATCCAGGGTCTTTTGTTTTTTGCTTTGTGTACAGAAATTATAACAAATATCATTGTACATCTTGTCATCTTTTGCTAAAAAAAAAATTGAAAGTTAAGTAACAGACACAAGACTGTCAAAAGCTGTCAAATCTTAACTTTATTTCTTGTATTGATTTCTAGATTATTTGCAAGTGATCTAATATTCATAATTCTGGCACTCTGAGAAGGGCCTAGAGTACAACCTACATTGACTTTTAACAAAAGATGCCATGAATTTCACTGAAAATCTGAGATTTGTTGCACTCATATTTCTTGGGGAAAACAAAACAAAACAAAAATTATTTGTTTTGCCTGCTATATGTCAGGCAAACTTTTGGATTTTTGTTGTTGCTGTCTTTTCCAGTATTGTTGTTGTTGTTGGGTACCATTGAGTTGTATCCAACTCATAGCAACCCTCATAGGGTTTTCAATGGCTGGCTGTTTTGGGATTGCCTCTGGAGTGGATTGCCACATCCTTCTCCCATTTTTACGGTGCTGAGAATCGAACCCAGGACCTCAGAGACTGAAGGGTGGTGCTCTACCAACAAATTCAGTAGTGGAAGCACATAACAAACAAGCAAGTAGATACATGAGTGATACATCATTGTAGTTGTTGTTAGGTGCCCTCGAGTCGGTATCCGAATCATAGCGACCCTCATAGGGTTTTCAATGGCTGATTGTTTCGGGATTGCCTTGGGAGTGGATTGCCAGGCCCTTCTCCCATTTTTGTGGTGCGGGGAATTGAACTCAGGACCTCAGAGACTGCAGCGCAGCGCTCTACCCACTGAGCTATATCCCAGCTCCTGATACAACATTAGGGAGTATCTGAAAAGTATAACCCAATATAGAACATTAACTGAAGCTATGAATGAATAAAGTCTATGTATTCATCTCTGTTATAAAGGAAAATGAAGATCAAACATAAATATTATAACTTAAAAGTACTCTGAAGAAAATTAAAGTGCAGTCAGAGACTACAGAGCTATGGTAGACACTACTTAAGATAACCAGGTCAGTGACATCCTTTCTTACTAACTAGTGTTGGAGCAGAGACCCACGTGACGTGCAGAAGAGATATCATTAATGACTGGGTAGATATTTAACAGTTGGTTCTAAAAAAAAAAAAAACCCCACATGTATATACCTAAACTTACACATTTTCCAGTAGAAAGATATGTAGTTGATAGTTTATGGATAATAATAAAATATACAGTGTTTTTCATACAAATGCTATCTACCCAGTTAGTTCTCTCCAAAAGCTTTCCTTGATTTTTGGAGAATTTTGTAGTCATAGACAAATTACAATTTTAATTGATGAATATGAGTAGTTCTGACCTGAATGTTGCCTGATACTTTCTTTTATATTAGTGAATAAGAAGAAAAATGAAATCATACAGGTGAATATCTGGATTTCACTCATTCACCAGTGACAAGAATTACTGTTTTTCTGAATCGGATAACTGTTTTCAAATACTAGAAGAATATTTCCTCAAATTTTTTGCCATTCACAATGTAGTGGTTACTAACACGACCCACTCCTGTGCTTACCAAATCTGCATTACTAACATAGTTTTCCATCAGTATTGTAAATTCAGACAATCAAGGAAACAAGAAAAAACCCTGAGTTGTAACATTTGCCAATTTCTGTGGTGTCCTGATGGTGTTGTATTCTGATTAACTCATCATGAATTAACAGCATTGCAAGTGGAAAATACATTTAACACACCTAACCTACCAACCATCATAACTTGGTGGTACACTAACGCTATAGGATCTGTTGTTTGTCCTTGTGATCTCAAGGCTGACTAGGAGGAGCTGCAGCTCACTGCTGCTGCCCAGCCTTACGAGAGAGAGGATTGAACTGCCTATAGTTAGTGGGTCACACTGCTGGTGGACTCTATCTCCATAGCTGAGCCCTGGACCTTCTCCCTCTTCCTCTTGGTGGTGAGGCAGCCATCAGTCTTCCAAATGCTGCCCTAAATCAAAATCCCATGTGTGGTTTCTCCTGACAGCGTATTGCTACCACACAATCATAATGTTGAAAAAGATCATAAGTTACACCATCATGATTTGGTGACGATCTGTGCTCCTACTGTGGCCATTCACAAGCTACCAACCTCAGGTCACTGAAGGTGGCATTGGGAAGAGACACACACCATTATAGAGTATTAGCACCGTGTAGATGCGAAGGACGTGAATGACCTCAAGCACACCCCCATAACTGTAAAATGAAGCAAAATAATCGGGAAGGTTTGACTGTTGATTACCTTTGTTTTCAATATAGCTTATTTAATGGTAAGCTAACAACTGCTTTGCAAAGTTCTGAAAATTTCAAAATTATGGGAGCCATTGGGAGTAAAATAGGCTCACACTGGAGGGATGCGTGTCTTCAACAGGGAGGCAGTGCATGAAGACTTTGGTCAGAGTGGGCCTAATACAGTAAGGGAAAGTGAAGAAGTCAATGTCATAGGTGCAAAGTGGATGTGGAGGGGGTGGAGGCCACGGAGACATTGAGCTGGGAGGGGGTCGTTTTAAGTAGAGTAGAGGTGACTCCATACCCTCTGGTGAGGCCCTGCCTTTCATGTGCACCCCTCTCAGTAGGATGATTAAGACCCTAATCAGCTAGGCGACTCTGAAGGACCTACTCATCCTCGTGGGGACCACTTTTCTTTTCTGTACGACACAGACACAGAAGTTAGACTAATGTGAATGGAAACTTCCTTCCAGTTCTAAGAACCTCTGCATCTGAAGAAGACTTCAAATCGTGAGTGTTCTGGGTCACACTGCTGGCAGACTGTCTCCATGGCTGAGCCCTGGACCTTCTCACTCTTCCTCCTGTGGATGAGGCAGCCATTGGCCTTCCAAATGCTGTGACTCCCCTGTGTCCTCTGCATCTCTCACCCTCCCTTCAGAACTGGGTGGTGCGCCCCTGCCTCTGGCTTGTGAAAGCCCTGTGAGCTGCTTGGCCCCAGAAAGCTTATGGCCAGGGTGAGAAGCAGCCTCATTCCTTTCTGAGGTTGTTGCTGGCTGGCATCCTAACATAGCCACCCACGCGCGTCGGCCCATGTCATTGTCACTCTGACCAAACAAGTCCCCAGAGACCGAGAGGCATGCCTGAGAGAAGGCCGCGTGCAGGAAACAGACTCAAGGAATGCACGAGTGCTGTTCTTGGATCTCCACATTGACCTTCTGCATGTTTTCCAAACTCAGAACCTGACATGGCTGGGTTTTCCTCAGACGCTCATGGCGGAGGATGATCAGAGACGTCACTGGGGAAAATGCCATTGACATATTGGTCACGACCAGCTCCAGACTCCAGACATCTTGAGACCTGTCCCTTCTGCTGTAGGACCTTCCCAACTCAACAGAACCATAATTTTTAGAAACACCCAGACTGTCGTGGCTAAGAATCCGGGAGGTCATAGCAGACTATTTGTGTTTGAGGTGTGGGCCAAGCCTTCCTCAGCCAAGTCACCTAAGTGATTATGAGTCAGTTTCCTCGTTTTTCAATGCGAGGTGATAACAACAGTACTTTGTCTGGGTTCCACTGGGCTTAGATGAATAAACATTGTTACATGGTGTTCTTATGGTGTGGTAGTTTTGGAAGCGCCATCAAACCCATGATTTCCTTTTCTCTTAGGTGACCTCTCTTTTTGAAGAAAGTTGGCTGATACAACTATCTCCACTTTAGAGCAGTCAGCATAGCATCATTTATCTTTCCCAAACCTTCAGACATTTTTCAACTGTTTCTTTTAGGATTTTTATATGCATTTTATTTAATTTAATTTAATTTTATTTTATTTGGGGAGCACTGGGGATTGAACACAGGGCCTGATAGATGGTACACAAGTGTTCTACCAGGAAGCTCCATCCCCAGCCCAGGATGTTCACATTTGTGTACTGAATTCTACCTCTGGAACTGGACTGCCTGAGCTGGCTTTCTAATTTCAAACCTTGTCCTACTTGTGTGTCTTTGGAGAAGTTATTTAACCTCTCTGGGCCTCAGCTTTCTCACCCGATTTAAAGAGATAATAATAATGACGATGGTCAACTTAGGGCATTGGGGAGGATTAAATGAAGCAATCTTAAGCACAGACACACTAAGCATGCTGCATGGCAGACAGGAACACTAGTTGTGGTCATCAATCTCTCACTGATACAGTTACTATCATCATCACCAGTAACATTAACATCACTCCCCCCAGCATCACCAACATCATCATCGCAAATAACATCATCATCGTTGTGTTAGTCAGACTTGTTGTCATGCCAGATACCTGAGACAAACAACTTAATGGAGGAAGGATTCATTTTGGCTCACAGTTTTCGAGGTTTTTGTCACTTGGCCCCCTCACTGTGGCCCTGCAGTGAGGCAAAGCATCCTGGTAGAGAAGGTGTAGTGGAACAGAGCTGCTTATATCATGGCGGACAGGAAGGATAGAGGAATAACAGGAAGAGACCAGGCCAGGATACACCCTTCAGAGGCATGCCCCCAGCAACCCACTTCTTCCAACAGAGGCCCCACCACCTCCCCATTGTGTGTTCAAATTTTGAATCCATCAGTTAGGTCAGGGCCCATAGGATCTAATCACCTCTGGAAACACCCTCACAGACCTACCCCGAAGTGCGCTTTACTAATCTCCTAGGTATCTCTCAATCCAATCAAGTTGACAAGATTAATCATAACATTGGCTTTCCTTTCCTATAAAATTCTGCTTGCTTGCTTTGATTCCAGAGCTCTTCACTGCCTGGAGAGGCGTAAGTGTTGAATAGGGATGGTGACTCTAGCCTCTCTGACATTAAGACTCTGTACAGAAAATAGCATTGCTACACATTTTAATCAGTTAGATAGCAATTAATTTCCTTTCCAACATTTACCAATAGCATCCTTGGAACCTGAGAATCTGATTTTGAAGCAATTAGAGATTTTGGATAATAACAACAACAAACTATCAGGAAGCCCTAAAATAGTGGTCTTGTCCTTGTTCTTGCCCAGCCCATTAAAGCTGGGAGAGCCTAGACATGTCTTTTCTTCCTTTTTGTTGTTGTTAGGTGCCATCAAGTCAGTATCTGACTCAGAGAGACCCTACGTACAATAGGCAAAACACTATTGTCAGTGCTTCTCTGCTATTCATAGAGTTTTCAATGGCTGATTGATTTTTAGGAGTGGGTTGCTGCGTTCTTCTCCCAAGCCTACAGCACCTGGTGTCCCAGGCGGTCTCCCATCCAAGTATTAACCAGGCCTGACCCTGCCTACCCAATGAGATCTGACAGGATCAGACGCCACAGTGGCTGCAGGCTTTTTTTCTTTACTAGTGCTCAAATGACCCCAAAATAAAAGAAAACGAATAATTCCTTATTTCTTAAAAATAGAGCTAGATCAGATAATCAGTTAAGATCCATTCAATTTTTTAAGACAAACGGTGGAAAATACGTAACTAGTGGAAGAACTTAAAAGTGACAATCTTTCTGGGCCATAGTGATTCGAGATGACTGGATTTAATCAGAGACAACAAATGACTTTTGTTTCAGGTGAAAACTCCAACAGGCACGAGTGGACTGTTTTTAATGTTGATTAACCATATCTGCTATGTACACAGGAGGGAGCTGTTGGGATGTGAACGCCCACCATTTTCTACCCTAGTACTACATTGTATTGAAATGTCTTTGTAGCTGATTACAAACTACTTCTTTGCCACCCTCCACACACACCTTGAAACCTTCCCACTACTGACATCTTTTGCAAGTGGATTACCAATGCTCATTTCTCCTTTCCAAAGCAGCTTCCTCTGCCACCTCAAGTTAGCAATTCTCTATGTGACTCTATCTCTAGAAGCACTTCTTTAAGTAGGGATCGCCACAGATCTTGGGCACCACCTATTCTCTTTGCTGCTTCCCTAGCTGCTCTCCTTTTCTGTTGTTGTAAAGGAACAACAGACTTTATTTTGCTTATAAACCTGTGGTTTGGGCAGGGCTTTGCAGGCCTAGCTCGGCTCCCTCCCCTCAGTGATACCTGGAGTGTTTCAAAGGCTGAGGAATGGAGTCAGGTGAAAGCTTGCTCACCCCCATGATTGACAGGTGATATTAGTTATTGGCAGCATCTGAGCCCAGCTCCAGACATCTACCTAGCTTCTTTGCAGGCTCCAGGCTTCCTCACAATGGAGTGGTTGGGTTCCCAGGGCTGTGGGCATCTCTTGTACTATGTGCGAGGCAGAAGTCATAGACCTTTTAGAACCTAGTATCAGGGGACGTCACTTCTGTCAGCTGTTGGCAAGGCAGTGACAAAGTTTCCTGCAGGTTTGGAGAGAAGAAAGAGACTACCACCTCTTGATGTAGGGATAGCTACATTACCAGGTAAGAAGACCAAGTGGGATAAGATACATATTAATGTGACCCAACTGGACAGAGTTTTGTTATTGTTGTTTGTTGCCGTCGAGTCAGTTCAATTCATAGAGACCCTATGTACAACAGAAGGAAACACTCCCTGACACTGTTCCATGCCCTGCGCTATGTCAGTGCTTCTCCGCTATTCATATGGTTTTTGATGGCTGATTGCTGATTGTTGCTGGAGTGGGTTGCAAGGTCCTTCTGTTTTTGTGTCTTTTTGCTGTGCTGAGGATCTAATGTAGGGCCTGGGAGTGTGCAAGGCAAGAGCGCTACAAGCTGAGCTAAACCCCAGCCCAGTTTGGACAATATAATCTAGCATACTATACAAACAACACAGATCCAGGGTTTTTGTTGTTGTTGTTGCTTTTTTGTTTGTTTTTTTTTAAACAGTATTGGGAGGCTGAACCCAGGGCCACATGCGTACTTTGAAAATACTTTACCACTGAGTGGCACCCCTATCCCCTTTTTCATTTTTTACCTTGAGACCTCGCTAAGTTTTACCTTTACCTCGCTAAGTTACACAGGCCGCCTCTGGCCTCAAACTCATGATCTTCCTACCCCTGCCTCTCCAGTCACTGAGATTACAAGTGGGCACCCCATACCTGGTTACACATCCAGTTTTGCTTCCAGTTTTTCAGATCCAATTGATATAGGGAATAACAGAGTAGTTTTGGTGGTAGTACTAAGACAGAAGAGACTTTGTATGTTACATCAATTGACTTGTGGGTAAAGATTCTTTTTTCTGTCTCCAGGTCCCTCTATGTCTTCTTTATTTGACTGAGTCCAAGTCCTTCGGTTCAACATTTTATTCTTTTCTGTTTTTCTGTTCTCTTTTACTTCCTACCTTCCTTCCTTCCTCCTTCCCTCCTCCTTTCTCTCTCTCTTTCTCTCTCTCTTTTCTTTCTTTCCCTTTCCCTTTCCTTCCTTCCTTCCTCTCTTTTTCCCTCTTTCTTTCTTTTTTTCTTTCCTTTTGCCTTCCTTCCTTCCTTCCTTCCTTCCTTCCATCTTCCCTTGTGTTTGTCTTTATTGACTAAGTTTGAGTATGACCTTGGACAATTCATTTCTTTTTCAAGCACTATTTCTTCACCTGGCAAATGAGAATATTAGATCAGATAGCCTTGATAATCTTCCATATTTTTACAAAATCCTTTGACTTATTTCTTTGACTTAGTTGATGTATGTACTATCTATTTCTTCATCAAGTGCATTCTTAAAACTCAGTCTGATATAAAGTAGCATATAGAATTTTGGAAAACAAAGAACTGTTAATTATCCTACCCTAAATCCAATATTTGTCTAGTTTACCCTAGTCCTTTCTAATATAGTTGTGAGTGAAGTGTGCTACTTTGTAACCTATTTCTCATTAACCTGGATCATGTTTATTTTCTGTATTGAAACCTCTTTATGTATTGATTATTTTAAATTAGTGCTTAGGAAAATAATCTGCACAGTGGTTTTACCTTTCTCTGGGTCACTAGGCTCTTATCAGACAATAGATATCCTGTTAGGCTAAAAGAATTGTGCTTCCATGTGGAGATAAGTCTTTTCGAGGAAAATACAATGAGGAGCCAGGTAGAGGGTGCCTGGACTGGGCTAGCTGATTTAGAAAGTCTCTTTCAGAGGGGACCTGGGAGCAGGGGCCTGCAGGAACCAAGGTACCGGCCATGGGAATCTCTGGGGATGAATATTCTCGGCAGAGAAAGCAGCAAACCCAAAGGTGGGCATGAATGTGGAGAGCCCTGGTGCAGCCGGAAGGCCAGTGTTATCGGAGGTGCAAATTGGAGATTCTATGCTTGGGCTCCTCGAGGGGAGTGGCCCTTCTCTTCCACTCGGCAAAGTCAAATGTGATCATGCCCAGGGTGACTGATGGAGTGTAGAACCTAGTTCCCTACCGTCCACTGCTCTTCTGGTGAAGCTGGTTCAGCTTAATAAGAAAGAAGGGAGTTGGAGATACGCCCCTCCATTAAGCCAGTTGGCACATTTGCCAGAGGGAAAATGGTCCTTCCCCTAGAGGCTCCCCTGGAGGCCGTTACAGCCTCAGGCTGGGGAGGCTCCCTGTCCTCACACTGCACCAGGGCTGTGGAGCTGAGCCTGCTGCCAGGCCAGCCCAGCATCTGTGTAAATCTGGCCAGCCTGGAGGGAGCTTCATGATCATCTTTCCTTCCCAAGAAAGACACGGAGCTCTCTGCAATAGGGCCACAGGAGTGCTGCTCAAGGAACCCAATGAGTCTCAAGGTGACCAAGTAAAGCCTGAGAATTGGCCATTCCTGAGACGTGGTTACAGTCCCCTATGCCTGTCTGAGTGGCAGATTCCTTTGTCCTCTTGGGGCTTTCACAGGGGCCTTCAACACCCCAGGGCTAATGGACCCATCCCAATCTGTAATGTTTCCTTCAAATTTTCCTGAACACTGACTGTATTAATTTGACACCAAGGTAGGTAGAGATTTACTGTATCATCTTGGATGTGCAAGGAAAGTCCAGGAGACCCATTATCCATTAAGGAGTTTCTATTACCATATCTGAGGGCAGAATTGAAATTTAATGTGATGAACTACTCTTTGATTTTCCCTGTGGTTCCCAGTTCAGCCCTTAAAGCCTTTACCCAGGATTTTTACCATGAAGGTCTAATAAACTTGTGGAATAGAAAAGAGTAAGTGTATTTGCCAGGTGAGAGCAGCTGCTATAAGAAAAATTGTCAAAACTCACTGCCTTAATACAATAGAGGGCTCCCCTCTTTATTCCTGAAATGGTACCCTACCAGTTGGTGGGAACAGCTGTGCTATGCTGCTTCCCTGCACAGGGCTTGCCTTGGACCCCTGCATCCAACCAGCCAACCACCAAGAGCTCTAAGCCAGGCCAGAAGGGACCCCCATCTCTTCTGCCACCACTGGACATGGTCACATGGCTGTTGCCCTAAGGAGAGGGACTGGACAGTGTTGTTGAAGAGCAGTTGTCAAATAAGCCACCGAAGACATAAACTCTGGCACTCTCCTGTATCGTAATCATTCCATGTGGGAGACGATTAGCAAAACACAAATTCCCTCGTCTTCACCCAGCCCGGATGAAGCTGCGCGTCTGAACGCAAGGCCTGGGAGTCGGCTCGTTACCACCCGCAGTCCATGCCTTTGGGGCACCTCGTGTTTACAGCCCCCTCACTGACAATGTTGAGGGTGAAGCGAGATGGAAGCAGACCTGACAAATGCTCCTCTCGTTCCCCTTCCTCTTCCTCTGGCACCTTTTCAAAGAGGAATTAAACTAATAACTTGTGGATTTGTAACTCTTGCCCTTTAAACGTGTAAGCGCTCAGCACGCAGTGCCGGCTTGGTAAGTCAATCCATCAGGACTCCGAAGGAGTCTGTTCACTTCACTAACAAAGCCGAGCCACGCTTGCGCCTCTCCTCTGTCCTTGGCCGGCCAGCTAGTGCCCTCTGTGACAATACCATGAGGGACGTGCTGGTGATGGATGGCCCTCTGCTCTGCTGCCTGTGGCCTTCCGCAAGCGCTTCCCTTTCCGCGTCCTCTTCCTTTTCCTGGCGACCGATCTCAAAAGGGCTTGGCATCTAAAAACCTCACACAAAGAATGTCAGAGTTGCTGGACGTCAGGGGGACGGTGGCTTTGTGCCCGTTTCTCTTATCGCTGGCTTTCATAATTCCAATTTCCTTATATTCCCGTGGGAAACTGGAAGCCTTTTAGAAACTCCTGACAGTGGCAAACAGGGCGGGTTGCAGACAGTGCTACGTACAGAGAACTCACTCGGGGACCCGGCCGCAGGGCTCTGGGATTTGCCAAGGATAGGGCCGTTTCTATAGTTACACGGAGATCCAACTTGTCTTCCTCTCTCCAAATATTTAGGAGAGAAATCTAAAAACCAAACATGGCAAAAGTAGAGCCTTACCCAGCACTCAAAAGAAAGAGACATTAAGGAGTGAGCCCATTCTTATAAAACGGTTTCCCAGAACTGGTCGGAATGGAAAGATCAAAGCAGTTTGTACTGAGAGGGCAATGTGGTGGCCACTTGATGGTTCTTCCTGGCAAGGGAGGTGCCCTGGTGCTCATCTTTCAGATGAGGAAACTGAGGTGTGAGGTGGTTGGGCAATGTGACTGAGGTCAAGGGCTGTAGTCATTGAGCAAGGAGTCAGTTTAGTTCTCCCGCTGGCTCTTGTGCACCAGGGTGAGTTCACTGGAGGTGGGTAGGTTCAGGAGGACAGATCTCTGTGGTCTCTTTTGGGTGAGACAGGATTGGCTTTGCAGGTGGAGGGGGCAATATATGCAGAGGAGGAACAGCAATGCCAGGGGTGACTGGGGAGCCCCAGGGCTGAGGCCAGGTCATGGCTGAGGCCACACCAAGCTGTGTGTGTGATTCTGTGCCCATGGAGGACCAAACAGAGTTTCAGCATGACAATACCTGTGATTCTCACGAGGTCCCTTGGAAGCCAATGGAGTCCTACAGGAGACGGGAGGAGGCCTGAGCCAGATCTTGGTCATCAGGGGAGCTGAAGAGTTCCTACCCCTCCCAGAGTCTGCAAAAATCTATAGCACTGGCTCATACCTCGGGAGGAACACTTGTCAACATCTGAGGGCATTTTTGGTTGTCGTAACTAGAGAGGGAGACAATTGATATCTATTTATGTAGAAGCTGGGGGTGCTGCTATACGTGACATTGTAGGACAGTCCCCCAGTAATGAATTGTCCAGCCCAGTGTCCACGGTGGCAAGGCAGAGAGACCCCGACCTTCAGTAACTCTGGCTATAATTGACCAGGTCCTGACTGACAGTCACAGCCCTCACATTCTCTCTCCTCTCTCTCTCTCTCTCTCTCTCTCTTTTTCTCTCCCTCCCTCTCCCACTCTCCCTCTCTCTCCCTCTCTCTCCCTCTCTCTTTTTCTTTTTTTTTTTTGCGGCACTGGGGGTTGAATCCAGGGCCTCGCGCCTACATGCTTTGCAAGTGCTGGACCACTGAGCTGCACCCCCAGCCCATTTTTTTACTTTTTGAGACAGGGTCTCGCTAAGTTACTCAGACTGCCTCTGGTCTCAAACTTGTGATCCTTCTGCCTCCGCCTCCTGAGACGCTGGGATTACAGGCGTGCGCCACCACTACCGGTGGCTTTCTCTCTCCTTTTGATCAGTTTAGAGGGTCTGTGTTTGAGTTTCTGCATCTGTACAGTAGAGAAAAGAGAGTGACAGAAATAATGCAAAGGTAGGATAAACGTGTTATGAACAGCCCAATGATCATATTTCATATCTAGGTCCTGTATAGACTCACAGTGTAGCAAAAAACTCTCCATAGCTCTAATGAAGGAAGTTGCTTTGCAGGAGGTCATTTAAGTTACCACACGTACGACATTTAGGTGGCAGAGTCCCTATGTCAAGACTAACGCCAGCCACTCCAGCAAATTATTTGAAACTGACTTTTTTATAGCTGTAGTTATGTCCCTGGGGCATCCAATTTCTTCACTGGGCAAATATAGTCCCATGTGGTAAAGAAACACGGTGGTGCCAAGGTCACCGTATTGCTAGATATGATATAAATTTACCAACTGTGACTTAGTCCAGAGATGCGGATCACTGCCAATATTGCTTTAGCATGATAGAGTGTCTCATTGAATGGCCTCATCGTGAACCAAGTTCTCATTGAATGAGAGCCTCTTAGAAAACTTGGTCAAGGAACTCCTTGACATTCAGTACTCCTCTGCTGTTATAGGTGAACAAACTGCGGACCAGAAATGCCAAGTGAATGGCCTGTTGTCACACAGCTGATGGATGGCCTGTTTATAAGATTGTGGGCATTTAGAGAGAGACTGCTACATCATGCTGGCATTGTGCATTCAGAGATGACTGGGCATCATTTCCTTCCAGTTTGATCAGAGGGATTGGTTTAGACAGAGACTCTGGGTTTAAGACAGAGATAACCAGCCTGTTGAAGAGTGTCTGTTCAGACCTGGGACTCATTTGCTCTTCTTTGTGACAGTGGTGCTCCGATCGCCTTCATGCCCCCGGGCTCTGAATGGGCTGAAAATGCTTCTATGATGCATTTCTTAAAGGTCTCATTAGGATCTAAATGGCATAGGGAAATACAGCAGAGTTGCAGGCACAGGAGAGTGCCTGCAGGGCTGGCAGGTAAGATCACCTCCCAGGCTACCAAAATCCACCTTTTTACCTGTTTGTCTCAGTGAAAGGCATAGTTGGGAAGGCTCAGAGAACTGCACTCTGGGTGCATTTCCCCACATTTGAAGGCAACAAGGACCATGTCACGGGGTAGCTCTTGGCCTTTGAGTTCTATCTCCATGACAGATTAATCTCCCTTAGCGGCTTCCTCATCTGTCCAATTGCATAATAATAACACCTGTCATTAAGTTGGAAAGAATGAAAAATCAATTTAAGAAAATCTATGTGAAGTGTTTTGCATAGTGTCTAATATTCAAAGAGCTCAATGTTGTTGTTAGGTGCCATCAAGTCAGTGTCCAACTCATAGCGACCCTACATACAACAGGGGAAACACTATTGTCAGTGCTTCTCTGCTGTTCATAGGGTTTTCAATGGCACATTGATTATTGGGAGTGGGTTGCCAGGTCCTTCTCCCAAGCCTACAGCACCTGGTGTTCCCAGGTGGTCTCCCATCCAAGTACTAATCAGGCCCGACCCTGCTTAGCTTCCAAGATCTGATGGGATCAGATGCCACAGGGCTACGGCTGCAGGCAAAAAGCTCAATAGATGTCAATTATTATTATTGCTTTTATTACTGCCATTTTGGGTGTTTCCTTGTGAAATGGGACTGGCACCTAGCAGGTTGTTTGCATAGTAGGCTGCTCCTCTTTTCCTTTGGAGTAAGTCCTCTGCCACAGAGTGACTGTACAGCCCAGGAAAAGGCACCTTTCCCTGGGGGTCTCCTGTCTCGAGTGAAATGCAAATGACCTCTCCCAGCTCTCAACTTCTCGGGGACATGTCTCCGAGTCTCTGATTCTGGACTCACCTATTACACTGCTCCAGCACGTGGGGAAAGTCACAGAGCCCGATGAGGATGCAAAGAGCATTTCATGCTGCTGATGTGGCCACGGAGGCTCCCTCTTGTAATCAAATGGGAATCATTAGGCGGGGAAAATAGAAAATGAAGTATCGAAGCAGCTTCTCCAGCACCACATGGCTTATGGCTTTCAAAGTGCAGTTAAATGGCTCTTGTGGAGGAACACAGGGATGAATCACCCGCCCATACCACCAGCCCTAACGAGGACTTGCGGAATTCAGCTGAACAGAAGGTTAAGTGACAAAATGTCCCAAGGACAAGGCTTTGCTATTTTCTGTAGTGTAGTTAGAGGTCTGGAGGAGGACTTTCAGGGATCAGAGTATGCACCTATGTAACTCCTTGGGAGTGTGGCCATCCCACTTTTCTTAGCTTAGTTTCTTCATCTGGAAAATGGGGATCGTAAAAGTCAGGGCGGTGCTTCAACATAAAAGCATAACACAGTGTTAAGAATCGCAGGGCTGGGATTTAGCTCAGTTGGTAGAGCACTGTGCTGTGGTCTCTGAGGTCCCGAGTTCGATTCCCACCACCGCAAAAATGGGAGAAGGACCTGGCACTCCACTCCCAAGGCAATCCCGAAACAGTCAGCCACTGAAAACCCTATGAGGGTCACTATGAGTTGGACACCGACTCGACGGCACCTAACCAATAACAACAACAAGAATCTCAAGAAATACTATTTTTTTAGTTGTTTTTA
The DNA here is from genome assembly GCA_007922755.1 of Pedetes capensis. NCBI lineage: Eukaryota > Metazoa > Chordata > Mammalia > Rodentia > Pedetidae > Pedetes > Pedetes capensis. Next base: position 51,014 of record VMDO01006840.1, read on the forward strand.
AGGACTGTAGCCATTGAGCAAGGTTCCATCAGAGGCTTCTTTTTGCTTAAAAATTTTTATGATTGCAAGCTCGAGTTGCTGGGTAATCACAGGGCAATTAGCAAAATCTTTTAATGGATTCAATAGAAAAAAATATATCCTAAAGAACTTAGACAATAACAGAAGGAATTGTGCATTGACGCAGTTTGCATAGTTCAATAAATATTGTATCAGGTCCAGGATGGAAAAAGGATGTTGCCGAAATAATTCTGATGTGATAGTTAAAAAAAAAAAAAAAAATCCTCAACAAAAGATGAATGTGCCGACCAGCAGGAAGCTCCAACAATACCCCCACCTTTTTCCTGTACCTTACCCAGAGTTCCTTCCAGGCGACACAGATAACTGATGAGGGATAAGGTGGAGGACTGGGTTTGGTGCCAGCTGAAAATAGAATTAGTGTCAAACTGTTATCTGATCAGAAAGTGGATTTAGCAAATACTGTTCCCAAGCAGTGTTTAAGAAAAGCTTCTTGTGGGAACAGAGTCCTCTTGGACTGCTCAGAGGAGACTCAGTTCCCTGGGGTCTTCAACATGGCTCGCACATCTGCCTTGGGGATGATTCTTGCATCCTACTGGAGCCCCATTGGAACAGTAATTATGGGATGTTACTACTTACTCATAGCAGTTCCCCACATTTATGAAGAGCTCTGTGCTTCCGGCATGCTTGCCCATTCTTTATCCTATGTAGTTCTGGAGGCAGCTCCTGGCTTGATTACCTGAATGACTTCTTGCAGAGTTGAGAGCCTGGAGGAGCGATTGGTCCCCTCTGAGCCTCAGTTTTCTCATCTCTAGATTGGGAGGTATTGATCTTATCTATCTCACTGGGCTGTTATCAGGATTGTGTGAGAAAGTGCTGGCAAGGATTTAGGAACTCACTGGCCATTGCTTGCTATATTTTTTATTTTATTTTCTTTTGTTATTGTTGTTGTTAAGTGCCATTGAGTCGGTATCCCACTCATAGTCACCCTATGTACAATAGGCGAAATACTTTGTCAGTGCTTGTCTGCTATTCATAGGGTTTTCAGTGGCAGGTTGATTTTTGGGAGTGGGTTGCTGGGTCTTTCTCCCAAGCCTGAAGTATCTGGTGTTCCCAGGTGGTCTCCCATCCAAGTACTAACCAGACCTGATCCTGCTTAGCTTTGAGATCTGATGGGGTTGGATGCCACAGTGCTACAGCTGCAGGCTATTTTCTTTTATATATGTGTATGTGTGTGTGTGTGTGTATGTGTGTGTGTGTATGTATACATACATACATATATATATATGTATCTATATATCATATATGTATCTCATATATTTTGTAATATATATATATATATATATATATATATATATATATATATATTTGTTGTTGTTGTTTGGAAGTACTGAAGGGTTGTATATGTGCTTTTGCGAATGCTCTACTACTGAGTTGCACCTCCAACCCATTTTTTCCCTTTTATTTTGAAACAGGGTCTTGCTAAGTTGCACAGACTGCCTCTGGCCTTGAACTCACAATCCTCCTACTTCCACCTCTTCAGTCCCTGGGGTTACATGCATGCACCACCATGCCCAGGTTGCTATATTTTAATGAGAAAATAAATGATAATAATTATTAATAACAACCCATGAGGAACAGTGTTATCTCCAGGTTTGAAGTGAGGAAACTGAGGCTCATTCAATCAATGTGGTTATTGAGTAGCCAAGTCCTGGACATTAATTTAGGTCAGGCTGAGAGGAAAGAGAGATGGTAAACAAATAATCGTATACACATGAGGTGCCTGGTAAGTGATCTGAAGGTAGAGTTGAGCCTGGGAGGCTGAGAGAGAACTGAGGAGCCGGGTGGGGTGATATTTGTTTAGATAGCTCAGCCCAGGGGAAGCCTGACCAAGGAACAAGGGGACATTTGACCTTCATGAGGCCCGACAATGAGCCTCACCAATGCTTGAGCACACAGGCAGAGGGACCAGCCAGAGGGAAGGCTCTGTGGCAGGGGTGCCTTGCTGTGTCACAGGGAGTGCCAGGGACCCCCGTGTACCTGGGGTTGAGTGATCCACTTCAGCCTGGACAGGAGGCCAGGTCAGATGGGGTCAGCACTTGAGGTCTTGTTTAAGTGTACGCCCCGGAGGGTTCCCTGAACTGAGCATTTGGTCTGCATTAAACTTTGTGTAATGCTCACCATGGACACTGTGGAGATGATGTGCTGTAGGTTGGCAAGAATGGGAGCAGAGACACTGCTCTGGAGGCTTTTTCAGCTTAGCCTAGGAAGGATGGTGGTTTGGAAGGGAGTTGGTAGCAGAGGAGGGGATGGGGATGGCCACAGATTGAAAGTTAAAAGAGGAAAATGTATCCATTCATATTCAATCCTTATTGACCAGCTGGGCTAACTGGAGTAGAAGACAGTCCAGGAAACACCAAATGGCTTCTCATATCCACCCATCCAACCATATGTTATCACTGGTCCATAAACTCCACAGATACCCCACTGATCCCAGAGGTAATGTTCTGTGGGGTGTCAGAAGCACAAGGACCATCATGGGCCTCCCTGGTCAATAAAAGCTCTAAGGACAACATGAAACTTCAAACTTACTTTGAGAAACCTGAACAGGCAAGAAACGAAGGCAAGAAACTGTTAATATTGAGACATCTGTGTAAACAAAGACATCAACCAGATTGAGTTTAACATCTAATGTCTCTAAACATTTCGACTATTTCTAAGATTTCGCTATATAAAATAATACTACAGTGAACATTGTGTATTAGCTGTGTGACTTCAGGTGAGGGGGTTAATCCTTTTGGCCTCAATTTCTTGGTCTATAAAATGAGGAAACTAATAGTTTTTAACCTCATAGAACTATTGTGAAGATGAAAGAGGTTAGTATAGGTAGTAATTAAAATGGCACCCAGAGCATCTTAAACACTATATATGTGTGAGTGTTTCTCCACAGCAACTACTTAAGAGCAGAATTACTGAGCTACACAATTGCAAAAGTTGTCAGAATCAAAATGGAGTTACTTGTGTCAATCTGATTAAAAAACAGAAAGAGATTCTTTGAAGATAATGAGCCTAATTGAAATGAGCGTTGCAGTGCAGGATATGAGTGCCATGGCAAATGATGGCTGCGTTTGGGAATGCAAAGGAAGACAAGGATTTTTAAAGGTAAAATGATGAGTGGCATACAAGTGGCTTTCGACATTATACCAGGCTGTAAGGATCTGTAATGAAGATGGCATCAATCCAAGTTTGGCCAGGCTGGGCAGTTGCTGAGCAGATGTCCTCACAGAATTTTTGTATAAAGTTGTGGTGGGCTTTGTGAAAGGTTGGGTTACTGGCAGAGTCTCTGGCATGGTTCTTGTTATTAGTCATATGTGTGTGGGATCTCCATGGTTTTCCGGCTTTATTTGTTTATTTTGTTTGCTGTTTATTGATACAGTAGCTCTGTTTTGATTCTGACAACATTCACAACATTCTAGAATTTAGATATAATAAGGTTTTACTTGGGAGATGGACCCAGCAACCCACTCCCAAAAATCAACCTGCCATTGAAACCCCCATGAACAGCAGAGAAGCACTGACAATAGTGTTTCACCTGTGGTACATATGGTTGCTATGAGTCGGATACTGACTCGATGACAACTAATGACAACAACAACAACAAGGTTTTACAGGAAGACAGACATGCCCACACATTTATACCTCCTCTATAGCTACTATTGTGCTGCAATGGCAGAAATGAATAGTTACAACAGTGAATCTGCCAATTGTAGGACCTAAGACACAGTACTCCCCAACTTATCCATGGGAGAGTAGATGCCTGAAACCTTTGACAGTACTGAACACAAAGTTTAATCTATAAATTAGATCCAGTAAGAGATTAACAATAACTGGTAATAAAATAGAGCAATTATAACCATATGTAATAAAATTGTCAGCATCCCCTACCCTTGCGCTTTGGGGCCATTGTTAATAAAATAAGGCTACTTGAACAAACACAAGAACTATGGTACCATGACACTAGATTTGATAACTAAGATGGCTACTAAGTGACTAAAGGGCAGGAAGCAGGCACAGGGTGGATACACTGGGCAAAGGAACAATTCATGTCCTGGACAAGACTGCATGATATTTCATCACACTACTCTAAATGATACACAATTTAAAACATGGGTTGTTTACTGCTGGATTTTTCCATTCAATAGGTTTGGACCATGGTTGACCACAGGTAACTGAAACTGTGGCAAGCAAAACTATGCCTAGGGGAACTACTTTATCTATCAGCTAGTCTTCACTGAAACAAAGTTGGTTAACCCCTGTAATAGATACAGTTTAGGGGCTGGGGAGTTAGCTCAGTGGTAGAACCTGTGCTTAGCATGCATGAGGCCCTAAATTCCATCCCTAGCACACATTCTAATATACACAGCCTTATTGTACTTAAAAGAAAATACACCAAGTTACATCCACTTCAGAATGCAGAGAGTGAGAATATCTACTTGTATATTCTTTCACTGATATTTGGTATTACTAATTTTGAAAAATGTAACCAAGCTGATAGTTCAAAAAATTATTATCTAAATTTAACTTTCATTTCCTTGACGAGGATTTCAAAGATTTTGGTGTCAGGAACCTCTGACACTTTTAAAAAATTTCAGGGTTGCTTTGCTTGTTTGAACATATCTTCGATATATCCTTGGTAGAAGGTAGTGAGAGGATCCACATATCAGTTTCTGCATCCAATCTGCTGATATGTTGTCTTGGTAAAAAAAAAAATTAGCCTCACATAGATTGTTATTGGAAAATGGAGGAATATTCAAATAGCCTCTTGAGATTATTATAAATATTTGTCTTTGTTGCTACATCAAACTCTACAAGTAATTCCTTAAAGGTTGGGTTCAGTGTGGAATCTGAAAACATATCAATAAACCTTTCATGCTTTGAAATAGTACAGTCTATTATTCTGTCTTGCACTTTAAACTGCTATTTTATCCACTCACAAATTTGTAATATCATGCTTTGGTTATTTGGAAAATGTCAGTTCACTGAGTTTTGCATATCTTTCAAATTTGACACATTTCATTATGCAATAGCAAAACAATCACATTCATTAATATCACCATCAATCTCATTAGAAAAGTCTGTAAGAAGCTTTTGCACTCTTAGAGGCAAACAGAACTTTCTATGACTTAACCTTTTCTGAAAAGCTCAGCGTTTGTCATTGGCAAGCAGCACCTTCAGTTGTTTTCCTTGAAATGTTTGGCTCTCTGTTCACTTATAAGAAAGCATCTACCAAATGTATGTCTGAGAAACTATAGCTTGTCAATTGTTCTTTTACCTAAAATGATATTGCACAAAATAAGCCCCTAGTCAAGCGTATAAGCCAGGGGGTGGTACAAGCCTTGTACTCCTAGTGACGTGGGAGCCAGAGGCAGGAGGATTGCAAGTTTGAGGCCAGAGGCAGCCTGTGTATCTTAGCAAGACCCTGCCTCAAGATAAAAAAGAGGCTGGGGGCACAGCTCAGTGGTTAGGGCACTTGTAAAGTATGTGCAAGGCCTTGGGTTCAGCCCCCAAGTACTGCAAAAATAAATAAATAAATAAATAAATAAATAAATAAATAAATAACTTATAAACACTCAGGTGCCCTACCTTTGGGTAGTCTCCTTTCTTTTCATTTTGTTACAGAGAATAGTAAAAAGTCATGTACTCCAGGAAAAAATATAATACAATTTATAATTTTTACACTTTCATCAAGGAGATTATATACATATGTATATGTGTATACATACATAAATGTACATATATATGTATATATATATATATATATACACATACATACATACATACATAGAAAGAGAGAAAGAGAGAGAGAGAGATTTTTTAACTCTAAGCGCATGACAGGGAAGACTACAACTACTCCTGTGCAGCTTAGTACCAACACCTTCATTGGTTGTAAGTCTACCCACCTTTGCCCACCATTGCTGTGTGCCAGGGCAAAGTTCAACACAGAGAAAAAGGCAAACAGTGCAGCATGTGATGAAAATAGGTTTGCTGTCATGTATCCCCTGAAATGATCTCAAGGCTCATTTGACGACTGTTACCCTGGATAAAACTGCAGTTGAGCTTGTGGTTTTTTTCTTTGTATTTGTTTTTGTTTTCTCTGTTTTCTTCAGCAGACTAGCTATGCATATCTTTTATCCATTTTTCTATTGGGTTGCTTGTTGCTTTCTTATTAGATTTTTAGAAGCGATATGTATGTTGAGACCAGTGATCTTTGACGCATGTATGTGTCAATACTCAAAAGTGGAAAAAGAACAATTTTTAAATGGGCAAAAGATCTGAAAAGATATAAAAATGGAGTACTATTTCTCCATCAATAGGGCAAAGAAAACTTAAATAATAATCATGTGCATCTATAGATAGTAAAATGCCACATAGCATGGAATGTGCTAATATGGAAAAGCAGAAATGATATTGTTTCTTGTAAAAAAAGGCAAGTTTCAGAAATGTATAGTATAGTATATAAATATCTATATCATAGTTTATCCATTCATCTATCAGCAGACATTACAGTTGCATCCACATCTTGACTATTGTGAATAGTTCTGTAATGAGCATGGGAGTACAGATATCTTTCCATGGGGATGATTTCATTTCCTTTGGGTGTATGCCCAGAAGAGGGATTGGTGGGTGATATAGTAGTTCCAGTTTTAATTTCTTTAGGACCTCATACTGTTTCTCATGATGGCTGTCCCTACGTTCCCACTGTGTAATAAGGTTCCCTTTCCTCCCCACCCTGGCTAACATTTGGTACCCTTCAACTTTTTGATAATGACCATCCCATTGAGGGTGAGGTAGTGTCTCACGTGGTTTTGATTTATATTTTCCTGATGGTTGATGAGCCTGTAACCGTAGCGCTGTGGAGTCCAATCTCGTTAGATCTCAGAAGCTAAGCAGGCTCAGACCTGGTTAGTACTTGGATGGGAGACCGCCTGGGAACACCAGGTGGTGTAGGCTTGGGAGGAGGACCTGGCAACTTGCTCCCCAAAAACCAATCAGCCATGGAAAACACTATGAATAGCAGAGAAGCACTGACAACAATGTTCAGACTGTTGTACATAGATAGGGTTGCTATGAGTCATATGTACTGACTCAATGGCACCTAAAGACAACAATGATGGTTGATGATCTTGAGTTCATTTTCGTATATCTATTGGCCACTTTTATGTCTTTTCAGGTCTTTTGCCCATTTAAAAATTGTTTTTTTCCACTTTTGAGTATATGTAGTTTGTATTTGGATGTTAACCCCTTAGCTGATATGCGATATTCAAATACTGTTTTCTGAGTCTGTAGGATGCTATTTCATTTTGTTGATGTGGTAATTTAAATAACTACAAAAATTATGCAAACAGCGATACTTAATCTTTATAAAAACACATGAGATAACATTTCTATTCCTTTATAGTAGAAAAAATTATATTGTGTGCATATCTTAAAAATTAATGGTTTATTCTGGAGGAGGGAAGGCTTTCTTTGGTTGTGTCCTACTGAGGGGCTAGACCTACTTCTCCTAACATGAAAATATGAGTGCATCTTAGATTGATCTTTTTCTATTTTCCAAATTCTGACCAATGAATATAAGTAAATCTACTTCAACATTTATGTGAAATCCAGGGTACAAGTAACCACTATTTCTTAAAATATTTGGCTCAGTTTGTTTGATTTACATATGACTTCTTTATCTTTCTTATATTTAATGTAGGAAAATAAAGTTTTCAGCCCCAAAGGAACTAGTTAAGGGATTTAAAACCAATGTTATTCTTGTATTGAGTTCACATAAAAAAATTGAGTTCATAAAATACTAAAAATAGCTAATGTCAAATTGGGAAGCTGGAGCAATTTACTTTTCTAGGTATTATCTTCTGATGTCACACATCCTATATCTTCCCATGGATCATACCAATGGAATCTGTAATTGGCGATGATCATACACATGTAGCATCTTTTCTCCAGATGCCTCTCCACGTCCTTTATGAATGGATTTCTCTGCATGTGACTGCTCTAACTCAGCGCATATGTAGGAAAGGTCCCAACTTGAATGCCCTGTAGATGAATGTGGAGGGGAAGAAAGATCCACCCTGTTTCCTCTCTCGTGTACTGACCTCTGCGTGACTTATGTGGCAGGAGCAACATTTCCTTCCTCCCTCATCATGGGTAGAGCACAGGATACTGTTGTAATTTTAGTTTAAATGCATTAGTGTTGTCGGTAAGGATTGGAATAAAGAAAGTAAAGTGTACCCAGCTCTGCTCTGGGCCAGGTACTCTAGACCTGTGGCATGTTTCAGATCACTGCATCTTCATAAGACCCCAGCCAGGTGGGCAAGGTTGTTATTAGCTCTATCTTTCACCTGAGAACATGTCTTGGCTGAGATCCCAAAGCTCAACATAACAGGATCAAGATTGCTCCACTGTAATAACAGTGGAGGCTAAAGAATATTTCTCAGAAGTCTCTTTCTCTCACATGGTGGGGAGCACCTCACCACCTAACCTGTATCTTCCTTGTTGACATGGGTGGCCATGGGTCTCATTGTGTTTGGACTACCATGATCTCTCTGAGGGGCTGCTCCCTCTCAGAGGTTGCTCTGGACCCTGCCTCCCAAGGCAGACATTGCTTTATTTCTCTAGAAGAAGTGCAACCAGAATGCTCCTTGGAAGCATGATGAGTAGACTGTGTCTTACGTATTTTGGACATGTAGTTAGGAAGGACCAATTCCTGGAGAAGGACATCATGTTTGGGAGAGTGGCAGGTCAACCAAAAATAAGGGAAACCCTCCACCAGATGGATTGATACAGTGTCTGCAACATTGGGCTTAAACATAAAGATTGTGTGCCTGGCACAGAATCAGGGAGTATTTCGTTCTGTTGTACATAGGGTTGCTGTGAGTTGAACTCGAGGTAATGGCACCTAACAACAACAGCCTTCCTTAGCAAGGGTTGGGAAAGGATTGTCTATTTGCTGTGAAGTCAGCTTGACTTTCCTTCTACCCTTTCTCTGAATCTGCCTGTGAGGTTCCCAGACACACACTGGCAATCGGAATGGCGTAGTTCTGTTTGCCTGTCTGTTGTGACTGCCTCTGAAGAGAATTTTTTTTTTTGATGGTATTGGGGGTTGAACCCAGGGCCTCACGATTGCATGTTTTGCAAGTGCTGGACCAATAAGCTGCCACCTCCAGCCCATTTTTTAAACCTTTTTTGACATAGGATTCTCACTAAATTATGCAGACTGCCTCTGGTCTCAAACTTGCGATCCTGCTACCTCCATCTCTTGAGCCGCTAGTTCTAAAGAGAATTTTAAGCTTCATGGTTCTCATGACTATTGTACTATATATTTTTTAACTTTTATTTTTATTTTGGTCCCTGTCCTTTGGCCCTGTCCACCTTCTCCTCCCCAGCAACCTGCATTGTACTGGAGCGGACTCCTATCTCTTTGCAAGAGCCAACTGATAGCTGGGCATGGTGGCACACTCCTGTAATCCTAGTGACTCAGGAAACGGCGGCTGGAGGGTCATGAGTTCAAGGCCAGAGGCAGCCTGTACAATTTAGTGAGAGCCTATCTCAAAAATAAAAAATAAAAGAAGGCTAGGAGGAGTTGCCAAGTGGTAGAGCACTTGTAAAGTATGTGCAAGGCCCTGGGTTCAAGCCCTAAGTACAAAAAAAAAAAAGAAAGCTAATTGATTTCTTATGACTTTTGTGACCTGTTCATGTCATGTTGGCAGCTTGAAATGTGCTTTGGTGGAGTATTTACACCCTAGAATCCAGGGAATGGTCAAAATCAGTGCCTCCAACTATGTTGTTGTTAGGTGCCATCGAGTCATGTCCGACTCATAGCGACCCTCATAGGGTTTTCAATGGCTGATTGTTTCGGGATTGCCTTGGGGAGTGGATTGCCAGGTCTTTCTCATATTTTTGTGGTGCTGGAAATTGAACTGGGGACCTCAGAGACTACAGAGCAGCGCTCTACCAACCGAGGTAAATCACAGCCCCTGTCTCCAACTATAAGCCAGCTGGTCTCCCAGCACCCCCTGCTTCTACGTAGCCCCACAAATATGTGTATTTCCTAGAATACCCGTTCTGAACAAATTTTCTCTCCACTTGGTGTATTCTCCCTCAGTAATATCTCTCCCTCCCCAACACACACACACACACACACACACACACACACACACACGCACTCACTCTCTCTGTCTCTCTCTCTCTCTCACAAGGACATACCTCCCCCCACACTCCCGCGCCCACACTTGTGTACACCTTTGTACCTCAGGGTCGATCTCCAGGCCTGGACCCCCTTCAGCGCTTCAGGCCTGCGTACACAAATCATTCCTGAAAATACTCAGTTTGGTGTTGAGCAGGCACCGTACATTCCCAAGTCCCAAACGAAACCCGTCCTCGTGCTCTTTTCCTATGACCCCTAGCTCAACGAACGGCTTCCAGCCAATCCAGAACTCACTGTGGCCTCTCTCTCCAGGACACGCTGGCAGCAAGCAGTCATTGTTAGAAGGGCTGACCGTTGTAGGGGCTGATGTGGAGGGAGTCATGTGAAGGAGACGGTGATTTGGAATGGTGGTGTGGTTTCTGTTGTGCTTCTCCCTCTGTCTGGTTTTCTGCAGTGTGGGGAGCTAACATTCTCCAGTTCTCTGTGCGCGGGGAAGGGAGGAAAGAAGCTCATGTAAATTAAGTATCATGGGGTGCTAAGACTTTTAAGAGCTTTTTCCCTACATAAATTTACTTAACCTTCTGAATATTTCTATGAGGGCAATGTAGCCACCAAATTATTTACACTCAACTGACATTGGGCCTTAACTAGATTAAATGGCTTGTCCAACAGTGCACAACTAGTAGGTGGTAGGGCTGGGATCTGATGAGGCCTGTGCTCCAAAGCCTGGGCTCATTCCGTTACCCCTCCCTACCCGTGGCTAGGTGTGGGCTTGTGGAAAATGACCACTTCTGAAGCTTCAAGGAGACCCACCGGAAATGCCTCCCACCCTCATCCCATGCAGGTGCTCCAGAGGCCCTTGCTGTGCCTGCTGCCACCTTCAGACTCTCTTATATCCAGCACCTATATCGCCCCCTACAGGACGTAGGTGGCATATTAACTCTTGGAGTATCTGATGGACAAATGCAGAGTTTATCAGCAGTTTTTGGAGATTTCAGCTGAAAGGGCTTCACCTTGTGGGAGAGCATTGGTAAAGGCAGCTTTTTAAATAAAAAACAACTGTGGTTTTCACAGTTGTTTTTTATTTAAGTCACTCATTAGCATGCAAATGCCTACTCCGTGACAAGCTTACGCACTAGACAGTCTGGGTAAGAGTTAAGGCTAAGAGGTGATGCGTGCCTTCCAGGTGCTGACCATTTAGAAGGGGCTAGTACAGAGTGATAGGAGGGCAGTAGGAGCAATTGCTCTGTGTTCTTGATAGCTTTTTTTTTTTCAATAGCTACTCTCCAAAGAATGCTACTTTTGGATAAACAGCAAATGTTAGGTGCCATCAAGTCGGTATCTGACTCATAGCGACCCTACATACAACAGGTGAAACACTATTGTCAGTGCTTCTCTGCTATTCATAGGGTTTTCAATGGCACATTGATTTTTGGGAGGGGGTTGCCGGGTCCTTCTCCGAAGCCTACAGCACCTGGTGTTCCCAGGCGGACTCCCATCTAAGGACTAACCAGGCCTGACCCTGCTTAGCTTCCGAGATCTGACGGGATCGGATGCCACAGGGCTATGGCTGCAGGCAAACAGCAAATAGTCATGTTATAAAGTATTACTTTGAGATTCCATTCCTCTCTGGATTCTTAAATACTTTCCAAAGAGTTAACACATCAGTGTTGGACCAGTGAGATTTGAAGGAAGCAGCACTGTTCTCTAGAAAGGCTCCCCAGTGAGCTGCCAAGCTCCCCAGACGGTGTCTTTGCGTTCCCCCTGTGTGGAATTGGGTCATGATAAAGTGTCTAACATTCATTCTGTGTGTATTAATTAAGCAACTGTTTTATATTGGGCCTTTTGCATGAAGCAGTGGACAAGACCTTGCAGTAAATGAAATCAACTGAAAAAAGAAAACTACCTAGGAAAACAAGTAATGATCTCAGAGACAGGAAGAACAAAGGGCAGGATGGGAGAGAGTGTGCTTGGGGCTGCTTTGGGTGTAGGGGGGAGGAAAGCCCTACCTGGGGAACTGATAGTTCAACAAAGCCTGATAGGCAAGCAGCCAGCCCTGGGAACATATGGAGGGAGAAGCCCATGGCACACATGGGGTGGAGGTTTGAGGGAGGGAGAGGGAGTGGGGAGGAGGGGAGAAGGGGAGGAGAGAGAGATTGAATGAATATGAATATAGTGGAGGCCAGATTCCATCAGTCTTTATGGAACAGTGAAAGGGGTTTCAGTGTTCAATTTGGTATTTTATTTTGGTGCTTTGGGAAACCTGTGAAAGGTTTATAGCGAGAAGTGGTATGATCTGATTTATACTGTGGTTATGTCTTCAAGGAGGTTGTACAGGGGGCAAATTATAGGAAAGAGTGTGGACCATGTCGGGGGCTCCTGTGGTCCACAGGAGACATGGTCCTTGGATTAGGATGGTTGCAGTGAGGATGGGAAGAAGTAGATGGATTTAGGATGTGCTTTTCTGCAGGCGAAGGGAATAGAAAATGCTGATATTTGCCTTCAGCTCCTATGTGAATATTGGTGTCGTCCACTGAGGTAGAAGTAGGAGAAAAGACAAGGAAAAAATTGTTTCTGTTTTATTCTACCACAGGGCATTCTACCACTGGGGAAATCTGTCCACATTCAGAAGGGTTAATATCTCCCTAGCCTATGCCCTCCATTGTTGGTCACTCCATTGTTCGACGTCTCTGAATGTGGAAGGTTTTCCCACATGCTAACCTAGGCTCTGCATTTTGGTGGCTTCCATGCATGTGGCAGTCTTGTTGCTCTGGAAACACGTGGACTACATCTGCTATCTTCTCAGATCCTTGTGTCGAATATCTGAATACCCAAGACTTCTGGCATTGTTTTAAATCATTAAAATTTTAAATGAGTTTGGATAAAAATGCTACTCATTAGTTCATAGTGGGATTCTTCACGTGGTGTTAGAAATCGCTGTGTGACTGGGTGCGGTGGCACATGCCTACAATCCCAGCAACTTGGCACGAGGAGGCAGGAGGGTCACAAGTTCAAGGCCAGAGTAGTCTGTGTAACTTAGTGAGATCTTGTGTGAAAATCAAAAAAGTAGAAGATGGGCTGATGGCACAGCTCCGTGGTAGAACACTTGTAAAGCATGTGTAAGGCCCTGGGTTCAACCCCTAGTAATGCAAAAGAAAAAAAATTCTCTGGGTGGAACCATTTTATATAACCTTGGTTTAAAAGAAATACTTGTAAGAAATGCTAAGGCTTTAGTGGTCTGTAGCTGTATCACTGTGGCGTTCACACCCCTCAGATCTCAGAAGCTAAGCAGGGTCAGGCTTGGTTAGTATGTGGATGGGAGACCTCCTGGGAACACCAGTGCTGTAGGCTTGGGAGAAGGACCCAGCAACCCACTCCCAAAAAACAATCAGCCATTGAAAACCCTATAAACAGCAGAGACGCACTGGCAATAGTGTTTCACCTGTTGTACATAGGGTTGCTATGAGGCAGACACAGACTCAACAGCACCTAACAACAAGACTTTAGTAATGACTTGTCATCAAGACCCTATATATAGTTCTTTTTGGTGTTTTGTAACTCACTTTGTCTTTAGTTTCAATGTAATTTATATTTATTGTAGAGCATAGAAAATAGACACAGGTGGTGGTGGTGGTGTTAGGTGCCACAGAGTTGAATCCGGCTCATAGCAACCCTTTGTACAGCACACTGAAACACTTTCCAATTCTGTGCCAGGCACATGATCTTATTTATGTTTAAGCCATTGTTGCAGAGACTGTGTCAATCCATCTGGTGGAGGATTTTCCTTTTTCCACTGACCTGCCACTCTCCCAAACAAAATGTCTTTCTCTAGGGATTGGTCTCTCCTAACTACATGTCTGAAATATGTAAGACGCAGTCCAGCCATCCTTTCTTCCAAGGAGCACTTCTTCTAGGACAGATCTGTTGTTCTTTCGGCAGTCCATGGTATATTCAATAGCCGTACAAGCAGGTAGATTTAAAATGTAAACACGCCTTAGCACTTCACCACCCAAAAATACTGAGAATTAAGTATTTGGCTTATTATTTTTCAGTATCTTCATCTTCACTTTTTTTTACAAGGGATGGTATATGTACTATATGTTCATATTTTACTTTTTCATTTCCATTTTAATACATATTTTTAGAATGTTACCTTAAAGAGATTTCTTAAAGAACATTTTCCATATTTCCCAGGGCTTGGTCATAGTATTTCAGTCAGCAATATGACTTAACTTGTTGCTAGAGGTTCAGTTGCTTTTAATAACTATTGTTATTTTCTTACCTCTGTGGTAAGCACATTTGATCATAAGGGCTTTTCTGTAATTTGGATGATATCTTTAAGAGAGTCACAAGCTGAGAGTGTGGATAATTTCCACAGAGCATCAACACCAAGCCTTCAACTACCTTGTGCAGCTGAGCCTCCCATTAGTAGGAGTGTGATGGTCTATTTATCCCACTCTGATCTCTGTTAATGACATCACTAAAAGAAACATTTGAAGCCAGGCCTGCATGCCTCTCATCCCAGCACTTGGGTGCAGAGGATGGAGGATCTTGGGCTCAAAGCCAGCCTAGGCCATACGGGGAGCTCCAGGCCATCTTTGGCTTCATAAAGAAATCTTTTGTCCAAAAAACTGGGGCTTGGTGATAGAGCTCTTGCCTAGCATGTGCAAGGTCCTGGGTTTGACCAGGATTTTTTTTTTAAATTGCCATTGTCATGGACAAACATTCTTTCCTGCTTATATAGTCCTTCGTAATCTTTGGCTTACGAGTTAGGATAAATATCTTCTTTTATGTTTGTAAGTCACTACATTTTCTTGTTTCCACATTGTCTCTTTATGCACTTGCCTGTTTATCAGCTGAATCTCTTTTTAAGACATTTCTCTACCTTCCACACCAATATCCCCTCTCTTGTCTTGTTATACAAAAAGATCATAGATAATTTTTCATAAATTGGGGACCCACTAACTAGAACCTTAATTATTCAGACTTTGAGTGAGTGACAAATTGAAAAGAGGAAGATAGGATATGTACCCCGAAGGAGAGAAATTCAAGTAGAGTGCAGTCTTTCTCCAGGTCTCAGTGTAAACTCGTCCATGCAGAACTGTTTTATTTGGACATCTGGGAAATGTATATCGACAAACATCCGCTTGATGACTTTCAGTGGCATAAAGCGATGTGGGTATCAAAAATCCAGAGGAACTGTTGAAATACATCATATATGTTTGTGACAAAGTGGTCTTTGCAGACTCATTTGCATTGTCCCTGTGATTTGGCTTTAGCGTCCTAATACAAAGGAGGACTTCATTTTCATGGAAATGGCATGATGGGATTAATAAAGAGCTCTGGGGAGTCTACTGCCTGCAAACATGGCATCTCCCTCCGCCTGCTTTTAGTAGAGCTTGCACATAGTTGCTTTTCTGTATTTTTAACATATAAATGTTTCCCAGATTTACATATTCAGTGTTTTTATAGCTCTAGAAATACCCTCTCAAACTATCACAGAAGGTAACAAAACATCCTTCAAAACTCTGATTTCCATGCATTTAGGCCATAAAAAATAAAGAGAGGATTTTTAGAACCACTGCCAGTAACTTAAAATGCAACTAGTTCTGTTAGAGAGCTCGATCATTTGCTTATCAACAGCAGTGGGGGAAGACAAGAGAAAGTTTACTTTACTTTCCCTTTGTAAAACCTGCAGCCACCAGTGAGTTTTTGTTATCCTTAGGTGCCACCAAGTTGGGTCTGACTCATAGTGACTCTATGTACCACAGGATGAAACACTACCCCAACACTCTGACATGACCAGCACTATGTCAGTGCTACTCTACTGTTCATGGGGTTTTGGATGGCTGATTGTTGTGGAGTGGGCTGCCAGTCCTTCTCCCTAGCCTACAGTATCTGGTGTTCCCAGGCAGTCTTCCATCCAAGGACTAACCAGGCCTGACCCTGCTTAGCTTCCGGATCAGACGGGATCAGATGCCAGGGTGGTACATCCACTGAGCTCTTAGTTATTTCAAATTGTTAGGCGGCTATCTTGATGGATGTACATGTTACAGATAAGGAATCTCATCTGTTAACTAAAAACTGCATGGCAAGCCAAGTGCATTAGGCACTGTGAACGTCAGCAGTGGGCAAAAGGAGAATGTAGTGTGTCAAAAAGTAACTAAAGCTGACATCAGACAGACCTGGCCCTGAAATATATACTTATTACCTATTGGGTCACTTCCCCCTAGGCAAATTATTTGACTTCTGTGGCACTCAGTTTCCTCATAGATGTATTCATAATTGAGGGCTAGCTTGAACATTGAGAATTAAGTAAGATATTGCAGATAAATCCTGTAATAGGGTGCCAGAACCACACACAGTGGGGATCCTGTACATCCTTATGCTAGTCTTTTTTTGTATTGGAAATTTTTAATGTACACCTTAATGTGATTCATTCTGACATGCTTTTCACTGTGACATTTCCATATATGCATTTTGATGTACATTATTCATATAGGTTCCCCCTTACACTCTTGTATGCTTCCCCCTACTTACTGATACTATTATTTTTCCTATAACTTTTACTATCATAGAACATTGCCGGTAGGAAAAAACAGTGGACAGGGTGTAATAGGTGTTAAATAAAAATCATAGGAAGTCATTGCTTTGGACTAAGCTCCTATACTGCAAAGTAACAAGCCAGATTAAAAAATTAAACTAAAATCACCTGTGCTAAAATTCTACCTCCCTGGCTGAAACTAAGCTGTTTACCTGACCTTCTGAGAAACCAAGAGAAATGAGAGCTATAGATTTCACAAACAGGCTAGTTTCCTAATGAAGTTTCCTATTCCTTTAATCCTTGTACCCCATCCTTACAAAACAACCTGAAGTAATCTGATGTCAGCCATTCAGTTATTTTCTGAATTATCATTCTGTCCCTCCCTTACAAAGAAAGTAATTTTGTTTTCTGTTGTTATTTTCTTGTTTTTGGCTTGGAACTGACTATGTAGACCAGGCTGTCCTTGAACTTGTGTAGATGATGCCTGCTCCTGCCTCCCTAGGTGCTGTGATTACAGGTATGCCACCATGCCTGGCTGTTATGCTTTTCTTCGTCTTCTTCTTCTTTTTTCTTTTTAATGGAATGAAGTATTGACAAATTCTAGGTTGAAAATTAAAGCCAATTAAGATTTTTAAATGACTGAAATTTTATCTTTTGACATAGAGAGCCTTGTATTTTATAAGTGGCCATATCATAAGAAATGTTAGTAACCATAACAACGTGGTCTACATTGTAATGAATATTGTTGTTGTTGTTAGGTGCCGTTGAGTCGGTATCCGACTCATAGTGACCCTCTGTTCAACAGGGGAAACACTATTGTCAGTGCTTCTCTGCTGTTCATAGGGTTTTCAATGGCAGATTGATTTTGGGAGGGGGTTGCCAGGTCCTTCTCCCAAGCCTACAGCTTCTGGTGTTCCCAGGCGGTCTCCCATCCAGGTACTAACCAGGCCCGACCCTGCTTAGCTTCCAAGATCTGACGGGATCGGATGCCACAGGGCTAACGCTGCAGGCATAATGAATATTAGCGACCATAACAAACATTTATTGAGGACCTCACACGTGCCAGGTCTTGTACTTGCTAAAGGTCCTTGCACTTGCTAAAGGAAGGCAAGAGAGGCAAGAAAGCCCTCCACATTGTCTTCTGGCTTCCATTAGTAGAGAAAGCTTTGACTGCAAGGGTCGAAATACTCATCCACACTACAAAGAAATGGGGTGGCCAGAGAATCTTCACACGGCAGAGCTGATGGTGGCCTTCCTGGCACCCAGGACAGCTGTAGTATTGGCTTAAGAAGGAGGCTGAGGGTAGAACTTGGGGAATAAGGAATCTGCTTCCACCCTTGCATCCCACATCTGTCCCACAAGGCCCTCTAGATCTCTAGGGCCCACAGAACAAAGACTACTGAACTTGGGCAACCTTCACCTCCCAGCTTTATCATGGTGGAACAGAACCCCTCCCCCCTAGATCTTTCACCCCGGGCTGGGCTGAAACACTCATTCAATGTGTCTAAGCTGTTGATGTCTAAAGAGCCAGAGTGAACACTCCCTCCCTGTGGGTAGTAGATTCTGCAGGACTCTGCTTACGGATGTTTGCCGTTGACCTACCATTAGCAGAAACACAGCATGATGTAGTTTTCCCTCTTGTACCTTCTAACCACAGACCACACTGCATTTGCTTTGAACGTTTAGTACAGTATCAAGCCTGAGATCAAATGAATGCAGGCAGAAGAAAACATTAGGTGGTATAGGTCCGGGGGAAAACAATGTTCTGAAAACTGTGCTAATGTTGTGAAGAAATTCGGCAATAGAAGCAGAAAGTAGCTCTTTGAGCAACATCTTAAGAGGTCATTGACAAAAGCTAAAACCAAACAAAAACACAACAACAACAAAAAGAAAAACAAACCAAGCTGAAAGAAGATGTGGGGAATATTTTCATGAATGCAGAATCAATCAATTTGATTCCTTAAAATTAAAACTTTTGTGCTTCAAGGACATACCCCAGTTATATCATCAAAAAGCAGAATTAGAAGAGGAAAAGGGCTTAATAGAAAAATAAGTGACAAATCCTTGATATTTTTATTATATAAAGAGCTATGAGGGAGGCACAGAGCCCTTGTGAAATAAAGCTTAAAAGTTTCTTTTCCAGATGTGGAACTGTAAAATGTAAATAAAGCTCAGTGAAAAGATGTCCTTTAAATAGAACCATGTCATTGCCAAGGAATTTGAAATGAGGTACCTAGAAATCGGGGGAAGTGAGATATTTACTTTTTTTTCTGAACCTGTTGCTTATGGACCCACCATTGATTGCTTCTAATAGAGAAAGAAAACCCTTTCTGTAAATATAAATTTATAAAATAATGTGAGACCACTTTTAGGTCATTTGGTAAAACTTTCAATAATGCATAGAATGAAGAATAGCCTATATTTTTAAGTATTTGACGTTTACATTTTAATGAGCTTTGTATCCACTTCCACCAGATAGTTAACATGTAAGACTCTGTTATGGAGATTCATTCACTCGCTTGCAACCATTTCTTTATTTCTTCCCTTAGACTCTGAGCCTGTCTCTGGGGAATGAATAGTGAAGAAGACAGACACAGTTTCTGCCCTTGAGCAGTATATGCAGGGAAAATTCCTTCTTAGGAAATAATCCAGCAAGTGGAAAATGCTATATTCCCACAAATATTTACCACAATACTGTTTTTGACACTAAAATTGGGAACAAACTCAGTGTCTAAAAACTAAGGAAATGGTTACTTATGGAGCATTTACTAAATGTAGACATTGAACAGTGTGAGGAAATGTTTATACTATCATGAGTAAACATGATGAGATGTATATTTGTATATACCAAGTCATTGCAATTACGCTAACAATGCAAAAAGAGAAAAGCACTACAAAATCAATGAATCAAATAAATAATGACTGCGTGGAGAGATTGTGGTGAAGGTTACTTTTCTCTTTGCAACTTTTTTTTTTCTGTCTCAATATAATGTGGACAATTTCCCTTTTCAGTAAATCTACTCTGGGTTGTTAGTTGTTAGATGCTGTCTAGTCGAGTCCTACTCACAGCAACCCTCATAGGGTTTTCAATGGCTGACTGTTTTGGGATTGCCTTGGGAGTGGGTTGCCATGTCCTTTTCCCATTTTGCAGTGCTGGGAATTGAACTCGGGACATCAGAGACTGCAGAGCCACACTCTACCAACTGAGCTAAATCCCAGCCCTACTCTGGGTTAGGCTTTGTGAAAACACCCATCTTCTCATTTAATCCTGACCATGACTATATTGCCTGCAGCCATAGCTCAGTGGAATCTGATCCCATCAGATCTCAGGAGCTAAGCAGGATTGGGCCTGGTTAGTACTTGGATGGGAGACCTCCTGGAAACACCAGGTGCTCTAGGTTTGGGAGACAGACTGGGCAACCCACTCCCAAAAATCAATCCACCATTGAAAACCCTATGAACAACAGAGAAGCACTGACAATAGTGTTTCACCTATTGTACTTAGGGTAGCAATGAGTCCACGGCACCTAACAAAAACAACATGACTGTATTACAGGTTATGATAAAGGGGACCTATTGTTGTAGACCTTCGATTCAAACATGGGAATCCCTGTTCCAGAGTCTGACCTCTTAGGCTATGCTACTTTGCTCTTTTAGAGGATAAATTGGTCTGGCATAAAACTATGAATCAGATCAGTCATCTCCAGAGCCCAGGACCTTATGTCTTATTGGTAAGATGGAGATCTTAGTAATATCCACTACCAAGGGCTACTGTAAAAAGAATCGTGATGACATTTGTAAATTTTAAATTTCCATTCAAAGGTCAATCATGTGATTAAAAATATTTTGGAGTGCCTTATCAAATGTATATATTCAATCATTTTTAAGTACATTTTTTGTTGAATTGTATAAATATAAAATAGCACACTTAGATGTATTTTAAATAACAATCTAAAATATGTATTTTCTTAATTGATGGAAAACTACGTAATAAGGTTTACTTTGTTAATTAGTTTCCTTGGCTGGGTTGGCTTCTCTTCACTCTCTGTCTCGCTTTCCCTCTTTGACACCTTGTGATTATTTTGACTTTTTCTTTTCAAGGTCTTGTTTCCTTCAAAGTCAGAAAATCACTATAATCTGCACTTTGGAGGTATTTGTCAGGCAAAGGTTTAAATTTCCAACTAGCAATTGGGATTCTAAGCTTTGGTTGCTTCCTTATGCTTTATATCTGTTGACTATGAGTCAAAAATAATATGTGGAGTAGAATTACAAAGGTGACCATTAAAAGCATGTGGAAGGATTATAACCTTAAAATGTGCTCCCTAAAACTATGAAAGCAAATGAGTTCCCACAAGGCACCCAGCAATACACCTTTATATACTTCTAGCGTGAATATATGAATTCCATGTGGGTCTTGA
Organism: Pedetes capensis; assembly: GCA_007922755.1. Classification (NCBI taxonomy): domain Eukaryota; kingdom Metazoa; phylum Chordata; class Mammalia; order Rodentia; family Pedetidae; genus Pedetes; species Pedetes capensis. The sequence goes on from VMDO01006840.1 coordinate 72,198, forward strand.
TGGCCTCTTGGAGAAATTGGGGAAGGGCTGTGAGTTCTACGACTTCATGATGTTTCAGGTTGCATCACAGGCAGTTGACATTTAATTTGGAAGTGGTCTGTTTAAAATGTCATCTGGATTTCATTTGTAGGGGCCTGCTTGAAAATGTGAGGTTGGACTCTGTGACCTGGCTTCCTCCCATTCTGAAATTTTTTGTAGTTGTTTGGGCCCAAGGTAAATGTAAAGCTTATTTTTTCAGCACAACTGGTATTTGTGAAGACTTGAGAGTTTACAAAACATTTTTCACAAACTCTACCCTGTTTTAAAGAATGGTAAAGGGGAGAAAATCTCCCATTCAATGTTAGAATACATAACACACAACACAGCTGGGATTTTTCTCTATGTTAGTTGTGTTCAAGATGGAAAGTAATGTTCTTGTTCAAAGGTAACGACATAAGAATTAGAATCTTGTTCACATATGACATCTCCTACAGGATTATCAAACACCTGTTCAGAAGGTACACACATCATGGATAATGCCATACAAAGAGTCGTTCCACCAGGTGGGAGGATTTGAATAAACCATGTCATCATCTAATTTAAATACGTGGTTTATCTGCTTCAGCTATTCAAAAGGAAACGCTGATTGTTCCGGGGCATTGTGAATCCACTCACATTCCCTACACGCTAAAATAGACCTCAGTGTGCTGGCGATGTTAGCTGTGCTTTCCCTGGAAATTCAGGTCTGTTCAGAAATGTCAGGGCTAGCTATGGTCATGCCTGCCCTGAATTTTAAAAAATGTAATAACTGAATCTTTTTCTGCAGGGGCTAAGGAAAAAAATGGTGTTCTATAATTTTCCTTAGGGACGTGGGTAGATAAGGCCGGGCATATGTGGTGTACCCAATCAAAACACAATTTCACAGGTTATGAGTTTGCATGAGATGCAGCCTATCTCATGGAACTGGGTTTGAGGGTGCATGCAGAAACGGGAAAATGCAGCTGCAACCAAGCAGATATTCTCTGACGCTCCAAATCGAGGCTGTATCACCGGTGGTGATTCCCTCTTTATCGGGCCTCCTCTTGGGAGTTGTGGGCATTACCCCAGATGCTGTGAGAGGACGAGATCTCTGCCCCTTCTTAGACAAGGAGCGAGGCAATTCATCACATTGAGAATCATTCTTTTCTGAGTACTGTCTGTTCTGCGTAAAGTCAAGGGCTGTAAAATACTTGGTAGTCTTTTGTGGTGGGCACTTAATTTGAGGCTGTTGTTGTTGTTGTTGTTAGGTGCTGTAGAGTCAGTATCTGACTCATAGTGACCCTATGTACAACAGGTGAAACACTATTGTTAGTGCTTCTCTACTATTCACAGGGTTTTCAATGGCGGATTGGTTTTTGGGAGTGGGTTGCCAGGTCCTTCTCCCATTTGAGACTGAGAGATACTAAATAAGCTAAGTTCAGACAACTTGTTGATATGGGATAGAAGCAGTATAGAACCTGAGTCTGTTGGATATCACTGTCCACGCTTACACCACCTTACTGTCCTGTGGCCTCATAATCCCAAGTAGCCTTGGTGCTGTGGATGAATAGCTCAAGCTATATGGTGGATGTGGCCTTCCCCTTTTCATTTCTTCCTCTTCCCCAGTGCTGGCCTTCTGTGAGCCTGCCATGCCTTCTTGAATAAGTGGCCAGGGGCTGGGAGAGATGAGACAAATCTATTGGTGTCGTGTTTGCATCTATTTGTAACCGGGATCATTCACAAAAGATTCTGAGATATGTATTGTATTTACATAGTTGTGATTATAGTACATATCTACAAACTTATGTCACACATGGTCACTTAAAGTCACTTCTATCTGAACTTCTCCCAGCATAGGTGTTAAGTTCATTAGTAGAGCTGGCTCCTAGGTCCAGTGGCTGACTTGGCAATTATTGTCTGATAGATAAGGGTGAGCTATTCCACTTCTTAAATCCTTGGCTACTCCTCTGGGAAGCGATTCTACTATTTCTTTCTTGATAGGATTTTTGGATAAAAAGAGATAATTCTATGAATCTTCCAAGCAAAAGACTCAGTGGACTCTGTGAAGATGTTGTTTACTTTAGAAAGGCTCAAGAAATCCATGAGTGTGCGCTTGGCTCTGTGTGTGTGTGTGTGTGTGTGTGTGTGTGTGTGTGTGTATGCATGTGTGTGTGTGTGTACATACCATTCCTAGATCTGTTCATAAAGAATTGGAATCAGATTCAGACAGAGCAGTTTCCTCACCTACAAATCAAAGGAATGAGTGTCCTCATAGTTTAAATAAGAAAATGATGTGAAGGTCATAGTCTAGTGCCTGGGACATAGGTAACTAAATAATTGGGTCTTTTTTGTTTTAAGATTTCCATAACGAATAAGCCTGCAGCCGTAGCCCTGTGGCATCCGATCTCGTCAGATGCTAAGCAGGGTCGGGCCTCTGGTTAGTTCTTGAATGGGAGACTGCCTGGGAATACCATGTGCTGTAGGCTTGGGAGACGGACCCGGCAACCCATTCCCCAAAATCAATCCACCATTGAAAACCCTATGAATAGCAGAGAAGCACTGACAATAGTGTTTCACCTGTTGTATGCAGGGTAGCTATGAGTGGGACACCGACTTGATGGCACCTAACAACAACAGCGTAAAGAATAAAGGGGGCTGGGGTTTAGCTCAGTTGGTAGAGTGCTGACCTGCACTTTCCCAGGCCGTGAGTTTGATCCCTAGGGAGAGAAAGACCTGGCAGCCCATTTCCAATGCAATTCCTAAATAATCAGCCATTGAAAACTCTCTGAGTCGTAGAGAAGCGCGGACATAATGCCAGGCATGGCACAGTGTCGGGGAATGTTTTGTTCTGTGGTACATAGGCTCACTACGAGTCGGACTCAACTCAAAGGTACCTAACAACAACAACAACATAAAGAACAAAGGCTGAATGGGTTTCAGATCTCTGTTGTATGTTAACTAGCAGCTTACTTCTACCCTCCACTAATCATAACTAATTCTTTAACTTACACTATGACCCATTCATTAACTCGGAAAATTATTTAACCTTCTCAGCCTCAGTGTCCTCACGCATAGTGAAGATAATTCCTGCCAAACTAGGTCTCAGTTATGCTTAACTATAAAAGTGTACAAAGTGGCTGCAACACAGAAGCTCAAAATAGAGTTTGTTCCCTCCTTCCTGCCTCTGTCCCCATTTGTTGTTGTTGTTGTTAGGTGCTGTAGAGTTGGTATCCTACTCATAGTGACCCTCATAGGGTTTTCAATGGCTGACTGTTTCGGGATTGCCATGGGAGTGGATTGCCAGGTCCTTCTCCCATTTTTGCGGTGCTGGGAATTGAACTCAGGTCCTCAGAGACTGCAGCGCAGCGCTCTACCAACTGAGCTAAGTCCCAGCCCTTCTGCCCCCGTTGGTACAGTGTATTTGCGGTTCTGTCCTCACAGGACACACGTAAGAAAGCTGGTCTTACTTTCTTGTGAGTATTTCACACCAACACGGATCAAAATTCCAACTTCTTATGGATCTCAGGGAAGGAGGCTAAACATCAAAGGCAAAAGGGGTCTCCTGAGGTAGAGGCTCTGATAGGATGATACCTGTTGTGTACCTAAAGGAAGTTCTTCCGAGATGTATGAAACTTTGTTTTCGCTTTTTATTCTCCACTGGGTGCGTGGAAGACTGAATCATTTATTAGCATTAATGGAAAACAGATGAATGTCCCTTCGCTCACATTGCGGTTGCCTGCTCTGCCTGGCGGAGAAACGATGGAGCTGAGTTTGTGACCTCGCTGTACCTTGGGAGCTCTGGAGCAAGGTGCTTCCCCCGGCCCCCAGCCCAGTGTGTTCTCCACGGGGTGATGGTGCGTTTTGGGTGTGTTGCTTTAAATACACTACAAGACGCATGCGAGCATCCCAGGAGGACTTCCTAAACCTTCCCCAAAGCCCTTTGCTGGAGTTTTCCCAGATGTAGATCTGTGTCTTTAAAGGCCAACAGGGAGCCACAAGTGTGCTTATGAAATTGAGTTTAAAAGCCATTTTTCCAGATGTGGAGCCACAGAAATGTCAACACAACTATGGTGAGAGGTGCCCCTGTGGTCACATGCTGAGGGATTTGAGGCGGGGAGCTTGGCAGAGTGACCGGGAGATGAGGCTGAGTCTCTACATCTGTTCCTCGCTTATCCCCATTCCTAATTTCTCTTAATTAGAGAGAAGATCAACCTCTTCCAGGTTAGGAGCTGTAATGTGCTTCTCAATGAAAGGTTTTGCTCATATATTTCCATACCAGGAAAATTCTGAGAGCTCACAGCTCAAGAAGATGCCTAAATACTTTGTTGTTGTTGTTAGGTGCCATCGAGTCAGTGTCCGACTCAGTGACCCAATGTACAACAGAGAAAACACTATTGCAGTGATTCTCTGCTATGCATAGGGTTTTCAATGTCTCTTTTGCAGAGTGGGTTGCTGGGTCCTTCTCCAAAGCCTACAGCACCTGATGTTCCCAGGTAGCCTCCCATCCAAGTACTAACCAGGCCTGACGCTGCTTAGCTTCCGAGATCTGATGGGCTTAGATGTTGCAATGGTACAGCTGCAGGCATAAATACCTTAGTTGTTCATATAACGGGGCTTTGATTTTCTTTAAAAGCAAAGTCAGGCTTCCATGACTGCAGAAATCTTTATTTTGTACCTTCTATTTATTCAAACTGTTGGTAGGTGCCAACAACAACATCTATTCAAACTTCATGGGAGATGCCAAGGAAGCATGAAGCCTATTTCCTGCCTTCAGAGATCTCATAACCTCTGGCACAAAATTTCTACTTGACACAATTCAGTGCATGTGCACTATGCAAGAGCTGCTGTGCTTGGTAATGGTGTTAGCTTCCCTTGAGTCATGTCTAGGTAGTGACCCTCATAGGGTTTTCAATGGCTGATTGTTTCAGGATTGCCTTGGGAGTGGATTGCTGCATCCTTCTCCCATTTTTGTGGTGCTGGGGAAGAACCAAGGACCTCAGAGACTGCAGAGTGGCGCTCTACCAACTGAGCTAAATCCCAGCCCTGCTTGGTGTTAGGAAGTCAAAATATGAATGACAGTCCCGCCTAACATACCAGCCCAATGTTTAGTGGCTTGAAATAAAAGACATTTTATTTGTTTGTAATGCTGGACATTAACAACTTTGGCTGTACCAAGGCAAGTATTCCTGTTGGTTTAACCTTGCCTGGGATCAGTCATGTGACTGCCGTCATCTAGCAGCTTGTCTGGGTCTGAATGGTAGAAGTGGCCTCAGGAAACATGTCTGGCTTTTGGTATTGGGGGTTGGTTGGGCCAAGACTCTCCAGCAGGCTAACTCAGGCTTTTTCTTGTGGGGACAGCATTCCTAGAAAGTAATTCCAGTGCACAAGTGACTCAAGTTTCTACTTTCATCTTGTTTTCTAACATTCAATAGACCAAAGCAAGTCATGTAGCCAAGCCCACATGCGAGGAGACTATCCCAGGGCATGAACACATGTGTGATTTACTGGGCACCATTGCTGTAACAGTTAATCACAGTGGTGACCTAGATAACAGTTACTATTCCCTGTTCTTTCCAGGGTTTTGCAGGTGCTAGGCAAGTCCTCTAACACTGAGTACACCCCCAGCCCTCCATGTCATTTGAAGCACCTACCATGTACTTAGTGTGGGGCTCTGCACTTTACAAATGCTATTTTCTTAACTGTATATGATGTTTCTCCAAGGCAGAGATTATTATTCCAAATATTCTGAAATTGATTAAATTGCCTAAGCTCAGACTAATAGTAAGCAGGCAGGATTTTAACATTGATCTAAATAATCCCACAAACCGGTTACTTTCTCTACCTCACTACCAAGGTTCACACAGGTCTGCACTAGATATCACTGGGGAAGAAAAGGTAAGGTATAGAATTGTGTTGGGCAGGTAATGGCTATGTAGCAGCTCAGTGTGCATAAGAGATTGATCAACCACAATGGCTAACAATAATTCAGGAATGTCCACTCAGTTCTAGAGGTCTTAATTGGACCTTCCCACAAAATGGAAAGCATCTAGGCTTTGGTTATGAAAAGTGCTAGGTTTAAAATCTGGAGATGGTGCTTCTAGTGTGTATTTAAATGTCATAAGCCTCAGCAATGTCATCTTTAGAAAGAGGATTCTGTTCTAAGGATTAAATAATTCCATGTACGTAAAACTCTGAACACAGCATTGCTATCTAGATGGTGGATCTTGGTTGGGATGAATAATTTGGAGAGAAAAGTAGTAAAAAGGAAAGGTATTTTAGATAAGGAGAACAACAGTGGTAGGAGGGAGAGGGTCTGATAACAGGCATGACCCTGGCCATTGTCTGAGCAGTGAGAGCTTCCAGTTTATAGCAGGGATTCATGGAAAGTAGCAATGGTTAGGTAAGATCACATTCAAGTTTGAGAATTTTGATATATAGGTGAAAGAAATTGTTGTTGTTGGGTGCCATCAAGTTGTGCCCGACTCATAGCAACCCTCATAGCGTTTTCAATGGCTGATTGTTTCAGGATTGCCTGAGGAGTGGATTGCCATGTCCTTCTCCCATGCTTGTAGTGCTGGGAATCAAACTCAGGACCTCAGAGATTGCAGAGCTGCGCTCTACCAACTGAGCTAAATCCCAGCCAGGTGAAAGAGGTAAACTTGTCAAATTGGAAAATGGGAGTCTATGGGCTGGGGTTTAGCTTAGTTGGTAGAGTGATGCTCGGCACTCTCTGAGTCTCTGAGTTCAATCCCCAGCACTGCAAAAATAGGAGAAGGACATAGCAGCCCACTCTCGAAAACAACCCTGAAATAATCAGCCATCGAAAACCCTGTGAGGGTTGCTGTGAGTTGGACCTGACTCAACGGGCCTTGACAACAACAACAAATAGACTTCCTTAGTACCTGGAGGTAACTAAGATATACATATGATTTTAAACTCAGCCATCCTGAGCTCAGAGGCTCCATTATCCAAGTTTGTCCTCCAGCCAATGTGGATAAAGTTCTAGATTCTAGTCCCAAGATTTCAATGACATGAGGTTCTTCAAATATTGAGAGTGACGCTAATAGTGGAATGGAACCCCCCTTCTCTTTTTGTTGATGATCGGTAACCACTGGTGTGCTCCAGGGTATGCTTATTTGTATACTCATTACCTTTAGAAAACACAGGTTCTTTTCTATTAATTGAATCTCACAGTGAATTAGCAGATGGACTCATGTGTTAGAGCTGACTAACAAGTGCCCAAGGTGTACATGTCTTTCTGAATCTGTACTTAGTATTTCTAGCTTATTATTGTCCTTAGTGGGAGTATTTATACCACAGAAATAGGCAAATACTGCAAACCAGGGCTCCCTTCTCCACTGGCCCTGAAAGGCCCATTGTTAAACATTTACCACTACCTTGCTATGACACACATAATTTAAGTGTGAAGTTCAGGAGGACAACTGTGGGTGGAGCTGGGAGGAGGATTCCTACATGTGAAAAATGAAGGTGTCTTTTGAATTTCCCTAAAACAAAACATCATACTTCCAGAATGGCTAGCAAATTATAGACACTGGCAACAAAAAGTATTGGTGAGGTTTCAGAGCAATTACAACTCTCATATATTGATGAAGTCTATAGCCATACCAGTGGTAGAATGCTGCTCTGTGCTCTCAGGGCCTCAATTTGATCCCCAGCGTGGTAAAAGTAGGAGAAGGACATACCAATCCACTCCAGAAGCAATCCTGAAACAATCAGCCTTTGAAAACCCTTTGAGTTGGACCCAACTTGACAGCACCTAACAACAACAACACACAACAACAGAGTACTACTTTGGAGATTAATCTTGTCAGATTTCAGAAACTAAGCAAGGCTGGGCCTGGTTAGTCATTGGATGGGAGACCACTTGGGAATACTGGGTGCTATAGGTTTGGAAGAAGGACCCAGCAGCCCACTCCTGAAACAATCAGTGGTCAATAACTCTCTGAATAGCACAGAAGCACTGACAATAATGCCCAGCATAGCACAGTGTTGGGTAGTGTTTTATCTGTTGCACATAGGGTCACTAGGATGCCCACCTGACTAGATGACACCTAAAAATAATATACTGATGGTGGAAGAACAAACAGTAACTCACTTTGGAAATCTCTGATAGTTCCTTATACAGTGACACACCTACCCCTATGACCCTGGAGTTTTATTGTTTGGTTTTTACCCAAGAGAAATGAGAACTTTGGTTTACAGACATATTTGTATAAGAATATGTATGCACACTTTTGTTTTTTAAATAATGACCAGAAACCATGGCAGGAAAGGGATGATTGATGTGAGTTTGTCCATACCACACAACCCTACTCAGCAACACAATGGAATGGATCAAAGATACAAACAACATTGTTGTTGTTAGGTGCCGTCGAGTCGGTATCCGACTCATAGCGACCCTCTGTACAACAGGGGAAACACTACTGTCAGTGCTTCTCTTCTGGTGGGTTTTCATAGGGTTCTCATAGGTGTTCTCATAGGGTTCTCATAGGTGGGTTCTCTTCATAGGGTTTTCAATGGCAGATTGATTTTTGGGAAGGGTTGCCAGGTCCTTCTCCCAAGCCTACAGCTTCTGGTGTTCCCAGGCAGTCTCCCACCCAGGTACTAAACAGGCCCGACCCTGCTTAGCTTCCGAGATCTGATGGGATCGGATGCCACAGGGCTATGGCTGCAGGCACAAACAACATGGAAGATATTAAAAAATATATTATGTTGCAGGAAAGAAACCAGAAAAAACAGTGTACCTGGATGATTCCGTTTCCTTGAACTTGAAGAACAGGCAAGTCTATCTATCTGCAGCAACTGCCCAGAACACAGGTGACCTCTGGCCTGTAGGATGGGATTAGCAGGCAAGGAACCTGAGAGAATTTCCTAGAAATTGTTCACGTTTTAATAAGGATAGTGGTAACATGGGTATACGCACATTTCAAAACTCAAACTGTAAACTTGATATCCATGCACTTCATGCCACATAAATATTACCTCACATGTAAAAAAAATCAGGGCCTGCATTCTTGAACACAGCAGCCTGAAACCAGCTCTTCCTTTTTTGTGTTTGTGGTGCAGGAACTGAGCAATTGCAGTCAGTCTGGATTTAAATTTTATCTGCTCCATATATCAGCTCTGTGATTTGGGGGCAAATTCCTCCCTGAATTTCAGTGTCCTTGTCTGAAGTATAGGAATAATATATTCCTTTATTATTTCAACCTATAATCCCACATGCCAGTTACTGTGGCGGTACATGCTGGGAATAAACAAGTGAACAGGATGAGCCTCCCCTTCTCCCCTGGAGCCTACTTCTGCATGCTCACAAGGGAGAAGACAATAGGCGGGTGGAAGGGATTCTGCCACTAAATGCAGAGACATGCCCTTTGTAACAGGACAGCTCCTGTGCCACTCCAGTTCGCCCATGTCATGCAGGGCTGATGGCCCATCAGTGTTAGCTCTAATTTCTCTAAGAGAGTCTAGAAATTCTGATTAGGAAAGTTTGATAATGCAATCACTTTTTTTCCCCAAAACATATTGCACTCCAAACTTCTTGCAAAGATTATTCACGTATGCACAATTATTTATAAGCCCCTACTGTGGGCCAGGGCTGGGATTTAGCTCAGTTGGTAGAGTACCGTTTTGCAGTCTCTGAGGTCCCAGGTTTGATTCCCAGCACCACAAAAATGGGAGAAGGTCATGGTAATCCACTCCTGAGGCAATTTTGAAACAATCAGCCATTGAAAACCCTATAAAGGTCATTATGAGTAGGACATGACTTGGCAGCATTAACATCAACAACAAAAACTGTGGGCCAGGGCTGGGATTTAACTCAGTTGGTACAGCCCTGTTTTGCAGCCTCTGAGGTCCCAGCTTTGATTCCCAGCACCACAAAAATGGGAGAAGGACATGGCAATCCAGTCCCAAGGCAATCTTGAAATAATCAGCCATTGAAAACCCTGTAAGGGTCACTATGAGTTGGACATGAGTCCACAGCACCTAATAACAACGACTGTGTGCCAGACTTTGAGCCAAGCCTTAGACATCAGTCAACCAACAGACAGTAAGCCTGCCTCTGCAGAGGAGACAGAATGTTAGTAAAGAAATACATAATAGAATGTCAAAAAGAAGTAAGTGGCATCATGAAAAACATATTGATGTAAGGAGCCACTATTTTAGAGAAAATGGCCAAAAACCGCCTCTCTAGAAAGGTGACATTTGAGCAGAGGCCTGAACAAAGGGACTGAATCATGTGGACATCTGAGTAAGAGAGTTACGGCAGGGGTCCCTAACCCCCAGGCCACCAAACGACAGTTACCAGTACCAGTGCCAGTGACAGGTGAGCAGAGGAGGCCTCACCTGTATTTACACACTAAGTGTATGCCTTTAAATCACCCTGAAACACTGTCCTCCACCCCTTCCATGGAAACGTGGTTTCTCCCAAATGGGTCCCTGTTGCCAAAAAGGTCTGGTCCTGCTGCCTTATACGGTGCCTTATAGGATTTACCAAACATTTGATTTCTGTTTTTCAGACATTTATACCTTGAGATTGACATAATTTTTTTTTAATGAGCAAATGCATATTGTGCAACAGCTAAGCATTAGAAGGAGTAAGGGCTCAGATCTGGTCTTTTTATTACTGTGATTGCCTCCCTAGGAGGAAAGTAGGAAAGTCAGATTAACTTGTGGGATCCTATATCAGGTGCTCAGTCAACAGTAAGGTTTTGTACGCCTCTTCATTCATAGGTTTTTCCCAAATTTTTCATGTGGTCTTGCACTTTTGCTCTCTAGGGAGGTAGGGTGCTTCCAATCTGCTCCTGGCCAATTCCTGTGTCATTTATTTTCCGATTTATCCACAGAATTGGTGGTACTTGTAGAGGCCCCTGGGGTCTGTAGACTTCTGGCGAGTTGCTTTTCCCCAAAGCGTTGCTGGTAGATTGCTAAAATGCACCTCAAACATTCAAAGCTGGTTACTGATCTCTATTCTCATCACTTTCGAGACTTAGGCTATGCAATTTTATTTCATTATAAAATTGGAAATTACACTCTAAAAGGAGAGTTAGTGTCAATGAGCTTAGCATACACAAAATTCATAAACATTTTTCCTAAAGAAGTTAAAACTTAATCCAGTTTAAGGAATCTAACATGAATTCCTTCATATTCAATGTCATCCTAAGTGGTCCCAATGGAATGCTGCCAGAGAAGGCTATCAAAGGCATTCTTCTCTCCCTACAATTTCATCAGTCTGTCCTTCCTACAATCCATTAGCATGTCCTATTAGTCAAATTCTAGCTACCCTAACTCTGCTCATTTTAATACAGGCAAGGGATCTAGGTCACATTACTTGACCTCTCGCTGCACCAACTCTGTTATCTGTAAAACGATGGTAATAACAGGACCTCCACCTATGTGTGAAGTGCTGTCTGCATTCCATAGACCACAGCAATCATTTACTAAATGTCTTGTTGTTACGTGCCATCAAGTGGTGTCCAACTCATAGTGACCCTCATAAGGTTTTCAATGGCAGATTGTTTCGGGATTGCTTCCGGAATGGGTTGCCACGTCCTTCTCCCGTTTTTGTGGTGCTGGTAATCCAACTGGGGACCTCAGAGACTGCAGAGTGGTGCTCTACCAACTGAGCTAAATCCCAGCCCCCACTAAATGTCTTAATAGTTACTATTTGTCTTATCCTTATCAGTTAAGATTAAGCTCTGCTTTAAGTTGGAGAATGCACAAAATAGTAGTGCTTTTAACATTTGAAGTTTTGTTATAAATGTGCACAGTCCAGGGCTCAGAGGGATGCACCAAGCTTAGGCGAGACAAGAGGTTCTTACCTGACTACTGCCGATTTCAATCCATGGACTCTACTCTGGAGTCTAAGCTCTGACCAAGCCTGTTTCAGTGCACATCCCAATGGGATGTCAGGAATAGCGGTGCATATAAGGAGTGGTCCTATATAGTGGGAACCATCCTTATATGTGCACGCTGCTTTCACTGATATCTCATTGGCTAGAACTGAGTCACGTGGTCACACCTACTTGTCAGGGGCCCTGGAATATTTAGACTAATTTCCCCCTCCCTGCCAGCAGTTGTGTGCACAACAAAAATCCAAGGGCCCAAATTATTGGTAAAGAAGGATAGAATAAGCATCTTGGTTCTGTCGGAGTTTCAAAACATAAAGGAGACTGTTTCCATGAAGCTGTCCTCAGCCACTCGGCTTCCTCTACTGTTTCTTTCATCTTAGGGCATTTAAGACTGCACCTTGGATAACCCGAGTCTGCCTCTTCTCTCCAGCCCTGTCGTCACTGCACTTGGGCAAGCCTCCACGTGCGGTTCCAGAATGGTTGCAGCTACTACCCGTGGGACTTCCTGCTTCCGCTTCCAGTCTTTTCCACCCCAGATCCTGAGCAAGCTTGTGAAAATGTAGATCAGATCAGGTTTCTCCTCTCTTTAAAAACCTTCCAGCAGCTTCTCTCATGACTCCAAAGAAAGCCTCAGACTTTGCTATATCCTGTGAGAACTCTGTGACCGGGCTCCACACTAACTCTGACTTGAGCTATCTGTCGCTTCTCTTCACAATCCTCCAGGCACACCAGTCCCCTAACTGCTTGTCCTTTGCCGCTAAGGAAAATTGTTTTTCCTCATGCTCTCTGTAGTCAAAAGAGAAAGAAAAAACAAAACAAAACAAAACAAAACAAAAAAACAGTTTCAGAGAGGTAGAGTAAGCTGCTTAAGGTCATGAGCTTAGAAGTAACGGAGCCAGGATCCAAATCCAGGTCAGGCTGACTACAAGTTCTATGTCTTTTATTCAACCCCATTCCCTAAATGCCTCATGAATGTTCAACTGGAGACAGTCCTTTTAAAGCAAAGGCTGCTCAGTGTTTCCATGAGGTCCACGTGTCTTTTTGTACAATGTCTTCTAGGTTCTATCACTGCTGGAAATCATCCGGAGGCCCTACTCCAAACACAGAAAATTAAAAGCATCATCAGGCTTGAGGTTGTCACAGGTTAATTGGATCAGCCATCTTGCTTTCATGGACCAAATGGAGTGAGACTCTGTGGGAGTTAACACTGGGCTTCCCTGGGTCAGGTGCCACTTCCGTTGTTCCTCCCCTAGAATCATCTCCACTTGGCACACAAAGAATTAGGTACAGTTCTTACCCCACTAAGTGGGTTGCCTTTCTTCTAGGTATTCTTGCTGATTTACAAGAAATGAAAAGGAACATCATTGCCTTTAAAATTGCTTCATGTAGATCAGTTGTTTAACCTGGGGCAGAAGGAAAAGATGGTTTGGCCTTCAGAGAGCCTGAGATTCCTTAGAAATTGTGTGTAAAGTCTTGTTTCCATGCATATGAGTATTCGCTTTTTAGTGAAAGGATACATAACTTTTACCAAATTTTCCAAAATGGATGAGAACTACTGGTAATAAAAAACCTCCCTAAATCATTTATTCAGCACTGAACATATACACTGTTACATCACCTCTTTTTAATTCTCAAAACAACCCCACAGAGTTAGTATATTATCATGGTAATTTCATATATGCAAAACACAGGTCAAAGAGATTCAACTACTTTTCAATATCATACATAGGTTTTGACCATGAGAATCATATTTCAAAATCAGATTTATTAAACTCCCAAGAATACACTCTCTATTTTAATATGGATAGATATTTTATCAAAACAGCATATAGACAGGTAGTTTTTAAAAAATCAAATGGTGCTTCTTATTTATTTATTTTTCTTTTGATTTTTTTTTAAGACAGGGTCTCCTGGCTGACCTGAAACTCATGTACCCCAGGCTAGCCTTGAACTTGCAGCAATCCTCCTGCCTCTGCCTCCCACACACAACATGTGCCACCATGCCTGGCAAATGGTGCTTTTTTTGTTTGTTTTTCTAACTCCTTGCTGCATTGTCTCTTTCTTTCTTTGGGTGTTTTTTTTTTTCCCTGTTTATTTTTATTCATCTCCTGTTCCATGTTGGGAACTTTGATTAAATCTGGGGATCCTTGGCTGCCCTTATATTAAGCATGTGATTGTAGAAACTACTTCCAAGCTCTATGTGCAGGTAATGATTTTTGCCTGGTAAGTCTCACCATTCATTGGGTAGCCAGTCAGCAATTTCCTTCACTAGGATGACCCATATGGCAGTTTCTACAGTCTTTTTTACTACATCCTTTTAGTTTCTCCCAATGAGAACCTTCTAACTCCCTGTGTGGGGTAGGTAAGACCTGCTGTTGTCAGAAGGCAGTTGGGGTTCACAGTAGGAAGGGAGAGCTTGGGGAGGGGACCTGGTATGGAAAGGCTCTGTTTACAGAACTCCTCTTTCCAAGTCCATGTGTCACCCACCTTTGCCAGCTCCTTCCTCAATTTCTGGTCCTTTCTGGGGTCCCGTAGGATAAACGGGCTCCCTTCCTTTTGGTATCCTTTTCTGTCAGCTGCCATGTTCCAGATATCTCCACTTTAAATAACCATATGATTATTTCTCCATTTAATTTCCACCTTCCAAAGATGCATTGAGGTATCACACCCATTTTACTTCTTCCATTCATTTGACCTTTGAAGTTGCACCTTTTCTGTGGCCTCCCTCTCATTTCAGACAGGATTTAGAAAATACACATAGCCCCACCATTAGCTCTACAGTGGAAGATTCTAGACTTGCCCTTCCCATTGTCATTAGGCTACCACCCAATATCTATCACGTGCAAGGCACTGTCCAAACTCTGGGCCATGTGATAAAAACCTACAGAGGATTCTGCTCTCAGATATTTTATTATTTATATAAATCACACTCAGACACACAAGCATGCATCCCAGAGGGTAGGTTACAGAGGGCAGGTGTGGAAGGAGAGGCACTGCTTACACCCAGAGTACCAGAAGAACACACTGACGGAGGTGGATGTAAGTGTATCTAACACTAACTGTATCAGTGGGTTTAGGGGTGCTGTACCCCAACGTTACCACCTGCTCTATGGAGTTCCTTTTCTTGGGACCCTCACTCAGGGGAAATGTTGGGTCCTTGTCTCGGTTGCTGAAAAGAATTTCAGGATGAAACAGAGAAGCAGAGTAGAGTTTTAGGTTTATCAGATACAAGGTGGAAGATAGCACATGCTTCACAGTGAAGCACAGGCATTTAGACAGAAAGAGACACCGGAAGCAGGGCCACAGAAGGAAACGTGGGTCCAGAGCCCAGGTCTGGAGGCCGGCCTCAAGCTGTTTCTTCCCCAGCAGCAACAATTACTTTCCCCTCTCCGGCAGCAGATACCTCAGTTTGTCCATATTTCCCCATAAAAAAATTTTATATCAGACACAGAAATGATAGCGTATTATTGTTGTTGTTAGGTGCCGGTGAGTCGGTATCCGACTCATAGCGACCCTCATAGGGTTTTCAAAGGCTGATTCTTTCAGGATTGCCTTGGGAGTGGATAAGTTTATTAAAGATATAGATTATAAAGAAAGTACACCTTTGAGATTGTGAAGGTGGCAGTGGTAAAGCGCTATTGCTGCATTGAGCTCAGGTCAGGTGTGATCTTTATAGTGAGGGTTGAGTCTTGAAGGGAAGGAAAGAAACCTTTTACATCTGGGGTCTGTGCCCAAATGAGGTGAATGGCTTCCCAGTGCCTTCAAAGGACTGTGCTCAGAGGTGGACATTTCAAAAGGTTATAGAAATCCAGGCCAATACTGGTCTTGCTAAGAGAGGAGAATCCATTAACCAATGTCCTTTTCAGTTAGTGGGAGTGCTGTCTGTCTCACACCGTCTGATCCTCTTTCCTGGATGAAGGTAGAGGTGAGGAGTCTTTCCTTCTAGCCAGTAAGTTGTTTGTAAGGGTGTTATCTATCAGGGAAGTGCTGACCACCAGACCAAAGCCTCTGTCCTACCGGGAGCTCACGTTGGTATTCATATTACAGGTGGCTGGGAAGCACATGGTTAGGCTGGGTGGCAGCTGGACAGAGCCCTCTGTTCCCTTTCTTCCTGCGTATTACCTTCTAGCAAGGGAACAGTGTGAACAGAATCCTCAGGACAGAGAAGTACAGTGGCAGAGCAGACACAGCAAGCTTACCAACGCGGCTTCGGTAAAGAAAGCGTTGGATACGCAGATCTTGCCAGGCACCAGGCAGAGCAGGGTCTTGAATGTTTGATCTGAGTTTGGGTATTATTTTTTCCTGAGATGGTGTCTTGACACTTAAATCGTACAAGCAGATGGTATAAAGAGTGTCTATAAGAACTGAGGCAGAGCTCTAGGGAACGGAGGATTGGAGACAGGAAGGCCAGAGGGAAGCAGCCTGGGAGAGAGGAGAAAATGAAAGGTTGTGACTGATAGGAACAGAAATGGTTTAGTGGAAGTAGGGGGTGTAGCAAGAGAAAGATTCCAGGAAGTACAAAAGTGTCAGCAGCTCAAAGAGGACAAAACTGGCTATGCCTTTCCTAGGAGGGCAGGAGCTGGCAGGTCAGGAGATAAGAGAATGGAAAATCACTAAAGACTCTTGAGGTTTGGCTTGACCTGGCTTAGCTGTTTGGCCAGGGACCTGGATGCTGATAACTCTGGGGCTTTTCCATGAATCTTTATCTTTCCACTTGGAGCTTTATCTTCCTTTCAATTGTCAAACATAGACATATGTGCAAAACTTTGAAATAAGAAAAATGAGATAAAGTTGATTCTACAGTTAGACAAAAATGTGAATATGAATTGTAAGCAGACAAGAAAATGTTCATGACTTGTTCACATTCTAGATTACTGGTATATATTGTTGTTAGGTGCTGTCGAGTCGGGTCCGACTCACAGCAACCTTATGTACAACAGCATGAAACACTTTCTGACACTGTGCCATGCCTGACATTATTGTCAGTGCTTCTTTGCTATTCATAGGGTTCTCAAGGGCAGATTGTTTAGGGAGTCAGCTGCCAGGTCCTTCTCCCTAGCCTATAGCACCTAGTATTCCCAGGCAGTCGCCCATCCAAGAACTAACCAGGCCAACCTTGCTTAGCTTCCAAGATCAGGTGGGATCAGATGTTAGGGTGCAATTGCTGCAGACACCAGTGTGTGTGTGTGTGTGTGTGTGTGTGTGTGTGTGTGTGTGTATTTTATATACACATATACATATATACACATAGACACACACACACACACACACACACACACACACACACACACACACACGGTGTTTAGCTCAGTTGGTAGAGTGCTGCTCTGCATTCTCTGAAGCCCTGAGTTCAATCTCCAGCACCTCAAAAACAGGAGAAGGGCCTGGCAACCCACTCCCTAAACAATCAGCCATTAAAAAACCCTATGAGGTTTGCTATGAGTTGGACTTGACTCAGTAGCACCTAACAACAATAACAATATATGTATGTGTTTACATATTTTTTCTGTTTTCAAAAATAAGACTTTTCAACACTATCTGCTTATCAAATCTTATGAACTCAATGGAAAGACTTTCATAACCTGTTGTCAGTTGTGTCTGAATTGTAGACGTTTCCTTAACCAGTTACCCTTGTCCTTATTCTGGTGTGGTGGGTTTTGTTGTTGCTGTTGTTTTGTTTTGTTTTTCTTTTTTTCCTTTTGCAGGGATAGTAGCAAAATTCTGTTGTTGTTGTTATTGTTGTTAGGTGCCATGGAGTCGGTATCTGACTCCTACGTACAACAGGCAAAACACTATTGTCAGTGCTTCTCTGCTATTCATAGGGTTTTCAATGGTGGATTGAGTTTTGAGAGTGGGTTGGTGGGTCCTTCTCCCAAGCCCACAGCTCCCAAGCCTATAGCACCAGGTGGTCTCCCATCCAAGTACTAACCAGGCCCAACTCTGCTTAGCTTCCGAGATCTGATGGGATACCTCGCCACAGTGCTAGGGCTGCAGGCTTGGAAAATTCTAGTGTGTTTAAAAGCAACAGCAGAATGGCATGTTTTTAGATGTATCTTAGTCCTTATTTCTTTCATCTTTTCTACCTCCAAATTCCCTTTGAAAACTCAACCTGCAGCTACCCCTCTGAATTGCCTCTTGTTCCCATGCACTCTGCCAGCTGTCTCTGCAATCCTCCCCCTTGAGGAGAGATGGGCAGTGTCTTTAAGAAGAGAGCCATAAAACCCAACTTCTGATCTGGATTCCAGTTTCCTGGTGGTGGAGCGTTTTCATTTTATGAGCACGTCTTTAAGTATGGCAGGATGCAAGGATGAATAGCAAGTGAGAAGTCTCTAAATACAGGTTCTGTGGAACTGGTTTTACATTTTCTGCAGACTTTAGGTTCTCATGGGGGTAAATCTTCTCCTATGTTCCTTCTCTGAATCATGATTATGATTGAACCTCTACACCAATCAAGCCTAGCTCAGTATTTAATCAATCTCGAATTACCTGCCGAGTTGTTGCAGTTCAAATGGCAGTCTTGATGCTCACCAGACTCTATACACTTGCATTTAAACGTACTTTTGCAGATGGCAGTGTCCTGGTGCCCCTGCCCCACGCATATGCGCATGCCCTAGCATGCTGTCATCCCCACCTCCACCACTCATTCTCGCCTCTCCCTTTCTTTTTCGTCCTGGACTTCTCACAATGTGTAAGCTTGTTGTAAAGAGCAGATTTTCTCAAGCATTTGAAGACAAACGAATAAGCTAATAAACCATAAATGGGCTTAGGAAGAAGATTTCCCCTTTCCACAATGAACGGGAGAGCTCAGATTTAGCGGCTGTTAGAAAAGCACGTTGAAGAATCTCACTGAAGCCTTGGGCAGGAGGAGCCTTGCTCATCAGAGTGGAGCAAGGGGAATTTCAATGCACCAGAGAGATGTCTTTTGCATAACAATCTCATTCTTCCATTTACTAGTGAATATTCATATCATGGGGGTAGAAGTTTCAGTGTTTACAAATTTGTGGAAATAGGAAATGCAGATCAGCCCCTGGGAAGTGTAATATTGACTTCATTGTTTTACATGGCCAGGATTTCATTTTTGTCCCTCTGCGTTTGCTTACATTGGAGTAAAGGGGACCTGGAAGGCTGTAGATACTGACCTAAGGGAGCTAGATGTGCACTGATGTCATTCATTTTTTGATAAGCATGTGATTTAAAATATGTCTGTTCAATTATGCTCGGAATATTGGTTTTAGTCTTAATGTAATAGCTATCTATATCTATCTACCACTCTTCTATCCACATATTTCTAAATCTAATCCATAATACATAAGTCTATTAGATAGAGATAACATAGCTAAACCAATATTACTGTTATAAATGAATTACATATACATGTTGTTGTTGTTGTTGGGTGCTGTTGAGTTATGTCTGACTCATAGCGACCCTCATAGGGTTTTCAATGGCTGACTGTTTCGGGATTGCCTTGGGAGTGGACTGCCATGTCCTTCTCCCGTTACATGCACATAATGATTATGTATTATGATAATATATAAATAACTACCTATATAAATAGGTACACATATACCCACACACGTGAAATGAGACTTGTAGGTGATTAATAAACTATGTTTGAGGTACTGCAATTCTATTTGGGCTTTCTAGAGAAAATAGAAAGGAAATTGCTATTTATTAAAAAACATGAGAAAGAGGTGCCTATGTCTAACATCTCCTTTATAGCTTAATTCTCATAACAACCCCATGAAGCAGATGAGAGAAAATAAAATCCCGAAGAAGTCCATTGAGCAGAATTGCCATGCTGGGCTCAGAGATTTTCTGTTTCACCAGAAAGACCAATCAGTGTCATCTCCCAAGGCCCCTCCTAGTGACTGTTTTGACTGCAGGGAACGTTCTAACCCTGAGGTCTGTAAAAAAGGGTCATCAGTTCATTTATTCACTGAGAATCCACAGCATTCTCCATGTTCTAAGTACTGGGAAAGCACCGGTAAATAAACAGACCAGAGAATAAGGAGCTTTCTATGGAGAGCAACCGGGATGTCTGCTATGGATAGGGGAGGGAAGAAGGGTGTTCCCTTTACCCACCATGAATGGCTGTCCTCCATCTCACTAACGAACAGAACTGGACCTAAAGCACATGCCTCCTCCTCTCCTTTAGGAAGCAGCACTTTTCTTCTTTATCCCTAGGTCTTTAGCTAGTTTATGGTGTCATGTGGTCACTCCAAGACTCACATGGATCATGGACTGGATGTAGCCAACACATGTTCAAGATATCATACTTGCCTTGGGGCTTCAAAGTCCTGGGCAATGTCAGGATCTTTGTTCCTTATGCTTTGGGCTACTAATTTGGAAAACCCTAGCATATGTCTCCAAGTTGGCATCTTTTGCTTTTTTTTTTTGTTCTTTTCATTTATCTCTTTACTTGGTGAATGGGCTGCACATCTTTGAATGCATGAACCTCCTCAAAGATTCATATCTCAGAAACGTAACCTGAGCTGCTCACTCTATATCCTTAGTGGGTCCCCTTATACCATGAAACAGGTCTCTGCCCTTCTCCTGCAGTGTCTTTTCTACATTTTTTGCCACGTAAGCTGCACGTCCTTCAACAACCCTCTCTATTGCCACCTCCTCCAGGAGGCCTGACTGCTATGAACTTCCTAGATGTAGTCTGTGTCTCAGCTCCCATTGTACTGCAGTTCATTCTCTTTTTTCCATACATTCACTCTGTACCTACCCCCATGCTGATACTGTGTAGGTGCCATTAGTCTGAATGACACTGCAGTGGGAATAATTTTCTTATTTTCTCTCCCCCTGTCATGGCTCTAAGCAGACTGAGACAGCCACTACTGCATTTGCTTTCATATCCTGGTACACAGACTCATTCCTGGACATGGCTGGCACTCAATAGCCATGCACTGAGTTAAGAAAATTCCCCTTTGGTCATAAAAATCAGAGTAAACCCCCATGCTGTGGGTAAATGCTTCAGAAATTGAGTGAAAGATGTCTAAACCTGGCCAGTGAGAAAACAGGGGAGACTCAGGTAAGGGGATTCATAGTTAAGAATACAGAATTTGGGGCTCAAATCAAGTTGAGATCACACAAGTTTGGGTTCAATTTCCACTTTGCCTCTTGGAAAGAGACACTTTAATAGACTCTCATGTAAAAGAAAAAAGATGAAAGTTATACTTAGCACATCATATGGGTTAGATACGACAATGTTGGGGTAAGTCTTTGTACATAGCATCATGGACTGGTTGGCATTCCTTGTTCTTGTTGTGAGATGCCATCAAGTCTCATCCGACTCACAGAGACCCTATGTATAACAGAATGAAACACTCCCCGACTCCCATGCCCGGCACTATGTCAGTTCTTCTCTGCTGTTCATAGGGTTTTCAATGGCTGATTGTTTCCGGATTGCTTTGGGAGTGGACTGAGAGGTCCTTCTCCCGTTTTGGCAGTGCTGAGGATTGAACCCAGGGCCTCAAAGAGTGCAGAGAAGCACTCTACCAACTGAGCTAAACTCCAGTTCCATTATTCATAGCTATGTGAGTAACGCCAAGCATCTGTGCCTGACTTTCATGTATGTGATCTCATGACCTCATCCCAACAGCTCATGAAAGTATGTGGCCAAGACATGGAATGGGGCATCAACATTCCTACTCCAGTCTCCCAAGTCCCAAAGTTAACGATGTAGGATTTGTACCATTGTGCTTTGTGGGAGAGCACTTGTTCATTCACACACATGCACACATATGACTGCACACGAGCATATCAGATAATCAATGCACTCTCTCCTCCAATAAGTATTAATTAATCTTTCATTGCTTGCAGCTGTAGCACTGTGGCCTCTGCTCTCAGAAGCTAAGCAGGGTCAGGCCTGGTTAGTACTTGGATGGGAGACCGCCTGGGAACACCAGTTGGTGTAGGCTTCGGAGAAGGACCTAGCAACCCTCTCCCAAAAATCAATCCACCATTGAAAACCGTATGAATAGCAGAGAAGCCCTGACAATAGTGTTTTGCCTGTTGTATGTAGGGTCACTATGAGTCGGACACTGACTGGATGGCACCTAACAATAACTAACAATCTTTCATTTGTGCCTAAAACAAAGGGACAGTAGTGTGTCTTCCCTAAGTGGCTGTCCTAAAGCAGTGAATGGCAGAGCTGTACTTCCTACCCATTGGGCAGCACTTTTATTCCTAAATCGCTTATGCCTGTGGAATGCGAGCCCAGTGTCACTTCACAGTAAGTCATGTTGTGCTGCTGTGTTTAAAAATAGATGTAAATAGTTAACACTTCTTTGAAAAGGAATCAGATTCTCACTTATAGCCTTTATCAACCAGCTGGTTCTTGTAAGCATCTTCCCTGTCTGTGTGCAAACATTACTTTTAAGTGATCAGCTGGCATAATTAGGTAAGATTGTACACTAGAAGCACAATTCAGTCCTCTCTTCATCTCGGCTGGAAGAAGAAACAAACATCAGGAAGGAGAATATGACGGGATTCTCGATAGGGGAGGCTTTCCCAGCAGCTGCAATACCTTGATAATCAGCAGAGCTGCTTATTTATTTATTTGTTTTTCTTTTTCAGTTCAAAGGTATGGCTTTTAAGAACCCCAGCCAGAGAGGTAATTAGGAAGCCTGGTACTTGGGTACTGGCTTCCTCATTGGTGGGGATAGTAACTTGCCAGGTCTAAGCTTCTGTTTTACTTTCTGTCTGGGTGGTTTTGTATTTAATGCTCCCCTCCTTTTTTATTGCAAATTTAAAACTCTCATCATATTTGAGACTTAAATCAGGTTCAGGGAAACTGACTTGAAGACTTGGCTGGAGGTGGAGTGGGACGGTACCTTCAGGGAGAAGATGTCCAAAAGGCAAGATGGTGAGCAGCAAAGCAAACCCAAGGCTGGTATAGAAAGAAAGAGGTCACCTACTTTCCGGTCAATGTCAGGGTGGCTCCCTGGGCTGGCCACTTCACATCTCTTGCTCTCTGTTTCTGATCTGTAAAATGGGGGCTTGGGAAGAGCCCGTCCCAAAATGTATTGTCCACCTCTACGTCTCAGACTGTGTCGTGACTTAGTGCTGATGGTACCCACGTAGTCCTCAACTCATCTTCTCCCTGAAAGCTGGCCTTCCATCCCACCCCTGGCCAAGGAAAACAGACAAAGTGGGCTTGAAATCCTGGTAGGGGGGTTATGGATGCGATGGGTTAGTGGGACTCTCCAGGACTTCCCTGCACAGACTCCAGGCTAGACTGTCTAGCTAGGGTCCCAACCCTCTCTGATGCGACTTAGTGGCTATGTGGCTTGAGGAAAACATCAATACCTATTTGATTGCACTGCTGTGAGGATTAAGCAAACTAATGTATGTGGAAACTGTAGCCTGGCACATAGTATGTGCCCAGTAAATTCTGGTTGTTAATATGTGAGCATGGGACAGACAGAACCAAGATTACATAAAATGTATGTGAAGACCAGACCTCCGAGGGGAAGTGTCTAAGCCAAGACCTGATGAAATACTCAGGAGAGGCTTAAAGACCTGTTTCTTCTCTGGGAAATGCATCTGTGTTCACCTAAAGCACATGGCCAGCAGCCATGTTATATAGTCTTCAACTAGTGTTCCATTTACCTGCCAACCTCCAGGCAGGAAGAAGGGTATATACTGTAAAAAATACTTGTTAATATTTATGGGGCAGACCCTAGACACGTAGGGGCTCACCATACACCAACAGGGACATGCACATCATCCCATTTAACCTTTCATGCAGTCCTGTTAAATCCTCCTTGGATGCCCACTTTGCAGATGTGACCAAATAATATGCTAAGCAAATGGAGCTATGAGTACAGTCAAGGACTCTCTGGAGCCAAAGCCAACCCATCTGAAAGTTCTTTAGAATCAGAACATTCTAGGGACAGAGGACAGCATGTCCAGGGCTTAAAACTGACATGACTTGTGGGATTCCTTCTTTCCAGCTCTACATTCCATTATTTAGTACAGAAGTTGTCAGTTTCAAGGTAGAAAATGAGGTGCAGAGAAATTGGATGATTTGCCCAGTGAGTTTATCTTATAAATTCTTGTCATCTTTCTTCCCCCTTCCCCTTTCCCTCCCCTTTCCCTTCCCTTCCCTTCCTTTCCTTTCTCCTCCCTTCCCTTCCCTTCCTTTCTCTTCCTTTCCCTTCTTTTTCCGTCCCTTCCCTTTCCCTTCCCCTTCCCCCCTCCCCATCACTCTCTTTTGGTACTGGAGACTGAACCCAGAGCCTCAAGCCTGCTAAGCACACACTCTACTACTGAACTACGTCCACCATGATTGTTCTAAAAACAAACAAACAAACAAACAAACAAAC
>VMDO01006841.1:0-26579 GCA_007922755.1 Pedetes capensis
AAAAAATCTTCGCATTTTATACATCTGACAAAGGTCTAATTACTAGAATTTATAAAGAACTCAAGAAAAAAAAACCCAAAAACCAAACAACCCAATACACAAATGGGCAAAGGAACTGAGTAGACAGTTCTCAAATGAAGAGGTCCATAAAGCCATGAAACACATGAAAAAGTGCACACATATGATTCTTACAAAAGGCATATACCCTGGGGTCCTCCATAAGTGCCCCCTCCACAGGGCAACCTTCTTTGGACATTATCCCATAGTAGTCTTCCACCAGTCTTCACCACATCATTTTGTCATGTCTGAATTCTTCGTAAAACTTAGCACATGCTAGAATAATCCTATCTGTTTGCTAATAGTTTCTATAAATGTGATGCCTTGCTGATAATTGTATTTCCAATGCCTAGAAATAGTGCTTGGTCTATGGCCATACCACCATGGTATCCAATCCCATCTGATCTAAGGTAGGTCAGGCCTAGTTAGTCCTTGGATGGGAGACTGCCTAGGAATATCGGGTACTGTAGGCTTGGGAGAAGGACCCAGCATCCTACTCCTGAAACCACCAGCCATTGAAAACCCTATGAATAGCAGAGAAGCATTGTCAGACATAGTGCTGGACATGGCATGTTGTTGTTGTTGTTAGGTGCTGCCGAGTCAGTATCCACCTCATAGCGACCCTCATAGGGTTTGCAATGGCTGACTGTTTCGGGATTGCCTTGGGAGTGGATCGCCACGTCCTTCTCCCATTTCTGTGGTGCTGGGAATTGAACTCAGGACCTCAGAGACTGCAGCGCAGCGCTCTACCAAATGGACATGGCATAGTGTTTACATATTGTTTTTCTCTGTTGTACATAAGGTTGCTAATGGCAGCTAACAACAAGAAGAACAATGCCTAGACAGGGAAAAAATACCCAATATGCATAAATGACTTTCTATGGCCTGACTCACTTCATGTGCAACTTACAGCAAGCTAGTTATCAATCCACTCCCCTCCCCCTCTAGAAAATATTTCAGAATGTATGAGTGATAGAATTATCAAACTATTCATTCTTTCATCTAGTGAATTTTTATGGAATGTTTACTACACACCAAGTACTACGCTAGGTGCTGGCAGTAAAACAGTAAGTAAGTCAGACAAAGTCCTTGCCTTTTAGCACTTCCATTAAAGGGATGAGAACAGCTTTTATATATTGCTATGATGACGAAAAGTAAGATTTGTTCATGAAAGATGGCAATGATTATCGTGAAAGAAACCAATGGGCCAATGTGGTAGAAAGTGACTGGGTTAGTGAGTTGTGGAAGGTTACTTCAGCTCAGGTGGTCAGAGCAGGCCTCTTTCTACAAGGGGAGAGCCCAGCCTGTGAAGAGATGAGTAAAGGAATTCTGTGCAGAGGGAACAGAAAATGCAAACTCCCCAAGGTGGGAAAGAGCACAGTGCTTTCAGGAGCTCAAGTGTAGTGGTCCACGGGGAGAGAAAAAGATACCACTAGAGAGGTGTGATTATCTTATACAGGTCCTGAGGAACAGGAAAAGGGTTTGTATTTTATTTTGAGTACAGTTGGAAGCCATCAGCAGGTTTAAGCAGGAGAATGACACAGTTTGATTTACATGTTAAGAAAATTACTCTGGTTGCTAGCAGAGAATGAAAAGAGGGGCAGGAATAAATTCAAAAAAACAGTAAGGGGTCCTGGCAGCTATTTGAGCAAGAGATAATGGCTCATGCCCTGTCCTTGGCTTGTTGAAAAGGCAAAGAAGAAAACAGAGGTAGCCTCATCTCATTCTAAGATACATTTTATTAGATTTTTAAATAAGTCATTTGCAAATTTGTGTGCTTCAGTATAGTAAAAAGGCATGCATTACATTGTTGGGATCCACAAGTTGTTGTATAATGCCTGAGAACTGCTATTGTGGAGAAATTAATCCTGGTTGGCTAGTTGAGGCAAGGCCAAGGAAGTCTAGGATTTAATTCATGCATTTTAATTCATATAGTCCTGTAAGTGTGACTGCTTTGCTGTTCTTTCCTGGCCTGTTATTGAATTTGTCATCTCTCAACACCACAATTTGACCTTGAGCCTGACATCAGCAATGTCACTTCAATCATGACCCTTCAGGACAGGATCCATGGCAGCTGGGTTAGTCTTCTGACTCCACGGTCAATACTCTGGAGTGATCAATATTACTGTACAGAGGCCATAGTAAAGACACTTGTTGTTGACTCCTTGGCTGGGAACCCAGTGACATGGAGAAACACAGGTGAGGACAATGCTTCACCATCAATGACTATTAACTTGTTGTTTGGTAACCATTCTGCCTCTTCATTGTTTTTGTTAGATGCCATCAAGTTGGGTCTGACTCACAGCGACCCTAAGTACAACAGAACAAAATACTACCCAACACTGTGTCATGCACATGATCTTTTTATGTTTGAGCCCAATGTTGCAGGCACCATTTTTCTTCTCATTTTGAGTCATGCTGCAGCAGCAAAAGGAGGTCCCAGGAGCTTTACTCCATTCCCATCATTAAAGCCAACTCTACTTTGAGGAGTCAACTCTTCCCCAGTTGTGTCTTGAATATCTTCCAGCCTGTGGGGCTCACTCTCTGGCACTATATTTGATAGTGCTTCTCTGTCATAGGGTTTTCAAAGGCCAGTTGTTTCCAGAATAGGCTACTGGGTCCTTCTGCCTAGTTTGTCTTAGTCTAGAAGCTCAGCTGAGACCTGTCCACCATTGGTGACCTTGCTGGTGTCTGAAATATAGTGGCATAGCTTTCAGCATTGCAGCAACACACAACACACAAGTCCACACAGCACAACAAGCTGACAGACACATGGAGGATTTGCCTTCGAGGATCACTCAGTCCAATGGTTCTCATCCTAGTTGGACAGTGAGAATCACCAGTAGCTTTTTTTTTTTTAAGTTCCAGAGAAAATAATCTCTTGGAAGAGAGTTCAGAGACCATTATGCTTTTAAGTTTCCCCAAGTGATGCAGACAGGTTTGAGAACTGAAAGCTCTAATCCAACTGTCAATCACATAGGACCCTGTGGGGTCTTCTGCCTCTCAATCCTCAATCCTATATTGGGAAGATTCCAATAACTACCATTTAGCTAGTACTCACCAGATGCCTGGCAAGGGGGTGGTCAGTACCTTACTTTATCTTCACAGCTATTCTTTGAAGTAGCAGCATCAAGAAAAGCTGAGAAAACTCTGGCTCAGAGAAGTTAAGTAACATGCCCAAGGTCATATAACTAATAAAACAGACAGAGTTCATGCCTAGGTCTTATGATTCCACAGCCCAACATTAATGAATAATGTGATACCATCTCTTAGAAAAACCAAGGTTTCAATCCCAGTCCCGCTCTTTCGTAGCTATGTGACTTTGGGTGAGTTATTTAACTTCTCTAAAGCCCAGGTTCCTCTCTGTAAGCCATTTTTGCCCATACTCTCTCTGCTTTGAGCCATTAGTTCTCAGAAGTATTGCATCTACCTGCTTTGGTCTTGATCTGCCATAGTCACCTCATCATGGGTGGCTTCAAGTTTTAGCCAAGGACACCAGCATCCAGCTCAGATCTGGGCCCAAAGCAAGCAGTCAGTGTCCACTGAGCTGAATGTTATGATCTGCTCATGGGATATGACACCTATTTTGGCAATATTAGTTGTGCTCTGGAATTCAGCCAAACCCCCTACAGAAGCCATGATGGTCCTCATTAAGCTCTCCTATCAGGCAATTAGGGGCACTCAATGGAAAACTGCAAATAGCAAATTATCTGTGTGACCCTAGTGGCATGTTTAGAAGAATTAATGACATTTGCATAAGATTGCATATGTTATTCATCAACTTATGATGTATTCATTCAAAGTATAAAAAGCAGATGTGGAACACCAAGGATCAGAGTATTCAGTGTGAGTGTTCAAGAATCATGCAATTCTGCAGCCCTCCTCTCTGCAAAGTTGGGATAATGAGTCATTATCACAATTATTATTGCTATAAGAGACAATGAAAGTACTATGGAATTGCACAGAGGAAGTGCCTAACTCTGTGAAACTATTTGGTGGAGGAATAAAGGTATCATGTTACCTGGTCAAGACTGCACTTCGGAAATTTACGCATGACTGTTTATATACCACTTAGCCCCTTCCGATGCCTATTAACTTGTCATTTGGAAACCTCAACTCAGGAGTCTATGTCTTTTTCTGTCCACAGTGACATCTAATGTCTAGCTTTTCATTTTCCTTGATGGACCCTGGAGTCTGCTAAGGTGAAAAATAGAGAGAAATTGAGAGTATGTAACCATGAAAATTAATTGCTCACAAACATTAGAAATCAGACACCCATTGCGGTCATGAAATATGAATAAGGATTTGCTGAAAGCCATTTATATTAAATTACTTTTATAATAATATTTAACTTTTAAGCATTAAATATTTAGTTCTTCTTTCCTCGCCATTTACAAAGAAGTTTCCAGTTGTTTCATAGCTGGAGGAATCCATGCAACCCATCTTGTCTCCAGGGCCTGAAAGGCTGAATCTCAGACCAGCATCCCTGAGTAGAGACCAGCAGATGTATTGACTTTATATTAGCAACTTCTCATTCATTCAACAAAAATTTATTGGATCTCTTGGTGGGTATATTAGTCAAACTTTTCATTGCTGAGACAAAATACCTAAGCAAAACAACTAAGGGAAGAAGAATTTCATTTTGGCTCACTCTTTTAATGGTTTCAGTCCATCATGCTGAGAGGGCATGGTGGAGCAAAGCAGCTCACATCATGGTTTCCAGGAAGCAAAGAGAGAGAATGTCTGTGCTCACAGGCTTCTCCTTTTTCCCCTTTTATTCCAGACCCTCAGCTAATGGATAGAATTGTGCCACCTACACTCACAGTGGGTTCAATCCTCTCTGGAAATGCCCTAATGAACACACCCAGAAGTGTGTTTTACTAATTGCCTAGGTGCTTCTCAATCCAGCTGACAGTCAAGATCAACCATCACAAAGGGACATCAAGGAATGTTGTTGTTGTTGTTGTTATTGTTGTTGTTGTTGTTGTTGTTGGGTGCCACTGAGTTGAGTCCGACTCATAGCAAGCATCCCTGACAGGGTTTTCAATGGCTGATTGTTTCAGGATTGCTTTGGGAGTGGATTCCCATGTCCTTCTCCCACATCAAGGAATACTGAGTTCTTGCATTATGCTTTGTATATCCCTATATCAAAGAATCCAAGAACTCAGAAACTAACCAGAGAGGACAGAAAAGGAAAACTTAACAATTACAAAATTGTTACCTATGTTTCCAACATACTTGCTTCCAATGGTTTTAACAGTTTTTAAGATTTGTTTATCTCTTTCTCACCTCTATAATTTTTGCCATGCTGTTCCTGCTACCTTAAATAGTTCCCTTCTGCCTGGACCTCTCAAAATTCTTCTTATGGATTTACTTCAGTTTTAACAGGGGCCATCTTCCCAAAAGGCTTCCCCAGGAAGTGCCCATGGTATCATTTAGATGCTTCTTCTACAAACCACCAATCCACCCTGAGCATACTTCAGCCATAACCCCATCATACTGCCTTCTAATTGTTGGCTCACCTGTTTCCCCTATCAGCCCATGAGCTACTTGTACCTAGCTCATCACTGTATCCCTGACGTCCTCTGCAATACCTAACACAGAGTGGATATTCAACAAACTTTTGGCAACCCACTCCCAAAAACAATCATCCATTAGAAATCATGAACAGCAGAGAGCACTAACAATACTGATTCGCCTGTTATGCACAGGGTTACTATGAGTCGGATACCATCTCCGCAGCACCAAACAACATCAACAGGTAACAACAAATGTGTTTACTTAGTATAATGCAAGTGCACAGGAGGACACAATCATTTGCCTATGGGGGATAAGGGGAAAGGAGGATCTCAGAAAATTCCTAGAAGAAACAATGACATTTGAGCAAATTCTTGGGAAAACTGGGTATCTTATAATTATAGACACTAATAAACTAAGTTACTTAAAAACATTGTGCTCTTTAAGATACAATCCTACTTCCAATATTTTCACATCTATTTAGCATTGCATGGCCTGTGGTCCTATCCTTACTGCATCATCTTTCTCAACATCATCACCACATCCACCAACTTCATCTGAACACCAAAGGGCAAGCAGGACCAAAGAAAAGAGGAGGCTTTCTTCCATCTTTAGATAGTGTACCTTAGCCCTTCTGCTAAGGTACAAAGAAAGCATTGTAGCCAGGCACCTGACTGAAGCCTAAGTTGCCTCATATGAAAGTCTTCTTCAGACTCAACCCTGTGACTGCAATTTATAAGCTCATTAAAGCCATCCCTTCTTGAGTAGACCTCTTAATCTATCAGACACTACAGCAACCACAGGATTCCCAGAGACAAAAAATGGCCTCCTGGCTCTATTTGAATACCCCAGAAAGTTTTTCAAAATATACAGAATCAGAAAAAACCTGGGGATTCTTTGACCCTAAGTTAAGGAGAATTCCATAACTATTGTGACCTAATATAACCTCAGTTCTAGCCATTACCAAAGTTAATGGTTCCCTAAATGAAAACAGAAATCCAATTTATTGTTAGGAAAAGTTTCTTGTATAAAAAAATGGATAGGCTGACCTTGGACAAAAAATCAGGAGCTTTATCCACGCGCTTTGCAACTTTGAGTTCATCGGGTTACCATGTCCTAGAACCCCCGTAAGGACACACAAGAGGGTCTCCACCTCCTGCCTCATATGTAGGGCTGAGGAAAATACTCACTTCCATCTGAAAATCTTATGACCTATTCCCAACCTATAATTGGAACAGTCCTACTGCATCCTCTGGAATTTTGAAATGGAAGAGTTGGCATTCTGTATAATTTGTTGTTGCTGTCTGGTGCCACTGAGTTGGTGTCCGACTCATAGCAACCCTACATACAACAGACAAAACACTATTGTCAGTGCTTCTTTGCTATTCATAGGGTTTTCAATGGCTGATTGTTTTTTGGGAGTGGGTTGCTGGGTCCTTCTCCCAAGCCTACAGCACCTTGTGTTCCCAGGTGTTCTCTCATCTAAGTACTAACCAGGTCCGACCCTGCTTAGCTTCTGAGTTCTGATGGGATTGGACACCATAGTGGTACGACTGCAGGCTCCATATAATTTCAGTAGCTAAATATCCATAAAAATGTATACCCAAAAATATATGGTGGCTAACTTCAAAGGAAGTTTACACATTGTTTAAAAACTTTACGGACAGGTGAAAGCACTGCAGAGCAAACATGCAAAGAAGTCCATGTTTGTAGTGAATTCATCCAATTTTATGTTGCTTCAGCATTCATTTTAAGTATCTTGAGCTTTCTCACACTGAAGGGAGGGATTAGTCACCCTTAACAGTTTCCATTTCTCTACCTCCTCCCACTTCTTCAAGTTAATTGGGCCAGATATCTGCCTAATACAACTGCCTCTCTATGAGACAACTAGATACAACCTACTCAACTTGCCTGCTGACTTCCACACTTGTCATGGACTGTACAGATATGCTGCAGTGACCACTTCTCAGTCAAAGCATGATTCCACTGGATTCATGCCTGCTTGCTATAAATCCCAAAATCAAAACTCCCCTGGGAAATCTGTTTAGGTAACACCTCATTGCTGTTGTTGGATGCCATCAAGTCAATTCCAACTCATAGCAATCCCATGTACAACAGAATGTAACATTCCCCAACACTGTGCCATGCACATGATCTTTCTATGTTTGAGCCCAATGTTGTAGCAACCGTGTTTCTTCTCATTTTGAATCATGCCACATCAGCAAAAGGAGGCCCCAGGGGCTCTACTCCATTCTCATTATTAACGTCAACTCTACTTTAAGGAGGTAACTCTTCCCCAGTTGTTTCTTGAATGCCCTCCAGCCTTGGCGGTGGGGAGGCTTCATTCTCTGGCATTGTAACTGACAGTGCTTCTCTGCTATTCATAGGGTTTTCAATAGCTAATTGTTTCAGGAGTTGGCTCCCAAGTCCTTTTCCCTAGTCTGTCTTTGTCCGGAAGCTCCACTGAAACCTATCCACCATGTGTGGCCTTGCTGGTATCTGAAATACTGTTGGCATAGCTTTCAGCATCATAGCAACATGAAAGCCCCTACAGCATGCCAAGCTGGCACACATGTGGGAGGGTAACACCTCAGACACTAATAAAGGCTGAGGCCTACGGGTCTCTTGGTATCTCTTGATCCCCACCCACTGGGTGAACTTGCTGGTCTCAGACAGTTCCCCCTTTCCAAGGACCCCACAAAGCATGGTCTTCTCTCCAGTATCTGTGAGTAATAATACTGCTCCTGTTATTTCATGTGTTCTAGTGTGCTGCCTCCTCTGTGTCCCACCTGACCAACACTCTGAACCTAACTTCTCCCCTAGTCAAGGCTAGAAAGTGGCTGTCTTGGTAGGAAAACACTGGACACCAGTGAAACAAAAGCCACAAGAGTATCTGTCAGGAGCAGCAAGTTTCCTGAGAGAGACATGTGGTCACAGATCAGACACATTGGCATTAGCTCATCTTGCAGGAAAGGCACACTGTAAACATCCATGACAACATCTCCTGGGGCCCATCAGGGGTAGAGGAGAGGGTAGAGGCTATAGCCACTCTCCAGAGCGGGACTTTATGACCAAATGGAAGAAAATATTAACCATGTTCCTGCCCCACACAGAAATGACAGAGACTTTGCCATTTCTCATTGTGGTTTCTATCATCCCAGGGAAACTCTCCATTACAACCAGCTACAAGGAGAAGAGCACCTGGAAGTGGTGTGTCTCACGTCTGCTCATCTGGCTGCACTAAACTGCAGGGAAAGCTGGTAAATGTAATCAAGCAGTGTGCTCGAGAAGAAGAGAGGAACGTGGATTTGGTAAGCAGCAGCTGTTGATGGAAAGAATTTGAGGGGTTATTTTAAGGAGCATTTATGCAACAATCAATCAAATCATTAGTAGGAACAGCTTTAATACAGCAAGGGCAACAACATAAGGAAACCCAAATTCAAACGCTGGCATCCTACCTAGCTATAATCCACTCTAACCCTCAGTTTTCTTATTCCAAAAACGGAGAAATACTGATGCAGAATTAAACGAACTAATGTGTGAAACACACTTATTACGGTGCTAGTAGGTGTCCAACAAATGTGATTAATTTCTATTCATGGGTAAGAGATTGTCATCATTTTCAGTGTGAAAAACAAGTGCTAGCTTCTAACCCCTGCCAGGGGAATTAGACACCAATTCAGTTCAGACTTTCCTTCCCCTACCTTAGCACTGTCCTTCCACAACCCCCTTTCTACTTGCATGGAAACTTAATTCTTCATAAGGGACCACAACTCCAGTCCCTACCCTGAAAGTCTCTTTTTCAGCCTTTAACTACAGCCCAGGCAAACAACTGGGATTGTTCTGCCTGTCACAGCACAGAAAATACCAAACATCATATGCTGATGACATTGTATCCACGACCGGGTGCACAAATGTACGCTGGCTGGAAGGAGGTCTCATTGCCCAACAAGTCCATTTGTTTCTTGCTTTAAAGTGATCACTTACTTACTCGGATTTCAGTGAAATGGGCTGAAATGAAAAAGAAAAAGGAGCCCCGAGCTTGGGCACAGTAGGTTAGAGGCAAATCACAGCAGGGGCACTGAGCTGGCAGCCTCCTCAGGAACAGCAAAACCCCATGGGTTCTTGGCTTCTCAGCCAGGAAATGAGAGGGCGCCTCACATGACTGAGTCTCAGCAAGGACCTGCCGCTCTGGCCCTGGCTAAGCTTCAGCTGCAGTCACTTGCAGCTGCACTTAGAGTCTTTTCAGCTCAAAGTCCTTCCTGGAACCCCACCTTCAGCTTCGGAAGCACCAGCTCTGCCAATTCATTCTGGGCAGCTGTATTTCAGCAACTACCAATAAATAGCAGGTACCAAAAGCCTGTCACCCATTCAGATCCTCTGCCCTAGCAATTCCACCTTTGGTAATCTAATCTAATGATATAATCCTGGATATGGAAATAGCACTATACACAAGAGTGCTCACCTGCAATGCTACAATAAAAAACAGTGGAAATAACAGACTCAGCTGGGATAATGTTGCCAGTCCAATGGCGAGGAAATTGTTTTAATTAGAGTATAGACTGTCAAGCCATTGAAATACATGATTGCTGTTTACTTATGATAAATGAAAAGTATGTAGGCTATTAATGGTAAGTGAGAAGAGTAAGAAGCAACAGCAGTGTGAGTACAGCTCTGTATGAAGAAGACGACAAAGCAAATGAGGAAGAAGAGGATGAAAAGGAGGAGAAAGGAACTGTGATTATGTAAGATATTATAATTGAGGGAAGCTGAGTGAATGAAAAGTACACAGAAACATTCTATACAATTTTTGCAACTTCTTGTGAGCCTTAAACTATTTCAATATGAAAAGTAATTTCTTAAAAAAATCAGGACCAGTTTTGCATAGAGAAGCAGCATTGTATAACAGATTAGAGCACAGCCCTTTAAAAACAGGTATAGAAGGACAGCTATGGTAGGAATTTTAAATCTGATCCATTCTTTACACTTAATCTCTGCTCATAATAAAGCTTCATAAGAGTCCTCTCTGATAATGCCCACTCCCTGCAGCGGAACATTCTGTTACTTTAATCTTAAGAGGATAGACCAGAAAACAGCTGATACACAGAGTCAGTCCCTGTAATTACAATAATCAGAATAGTAATAGCATTTATTAGTCACTTACTGCTGTGCCTCAAGCACTGTGCTAGGTGTTTTATAAATATTAATCCTTGCCACAATTTTCAAAGGCAGTGTTTTGTTTTGTTTGTGGTACCAGGCAGTTGAACCCAGGACCTCGTGCATGCTTTGCAAGTACTCTACCACTGAGCTACACCCCTAGCCCATTTTTTACTTTGTATTTTGAGACAAGAACTCACTAAGTTACATAGGCCTCCTCTGGCCTCAAACTTGTGATCCCCCTGCCTCTGCCTCCTGAGTAGGTGAGTTTACAGGTGTGTGTCATCACACCCAGCTAAAGGCAGATATCACTAAATCCATTTAAAAGCTGAGAAAATGAGATTGAGAGAGGTCCAATGACGTGTCTAATACATCATATCTGATGAGTAATTCAGACGGGATTTAGACCAAAGCCATTTAACTTCAAATTCCAGGCTTTTTCCAACACAAACTATCTATGATTTACTTTTTAAAAGTTTCCTTACCTAATTGCCATGTTCTGAATATGTCTCCTGAAATGCATATATCAGAGACTTAATTCCCAGGGGTAGAGGTAGAGTCTTTTGGGAGGAGCTTAGGTAGGTCATGAGGGCTCTATCTCGTGAATGAATTAGTGCCACTATCAAGAGGGTTTGTAGGACTGTGTTTGTTCTCTTGCCCTTCCACCTGCCCAAAAAGCAAGCAAACAAAGGTGTTTTGTTTGTCTAAGAAAGTGCTTTAAAATTTGAAAATTTTCACACAAAATCCAGTTGTACGCTTTCTTTTGAAATATCAGAGGATCAAGCACCCTTCAGCCTGCATTCCCACCAGGCTATAATGCCTGCAGCTGGGTAGCTGCTGTCCCCTTATGAGAAAGTACCCGTGCTCTCCAGTCCGCTATAATCCTCATCAGTCATTATTGCCTCCACCCAGCTCACTGCTCCCAGTATGGGCCCTCCCTAATGCCCTGGAGGCATTTGAGTTTTCAACCCTTGGTTTACACAAGCTGCTTGGCTTAAGGAGTTAAAATTCCTATGTGTGCTCATTCTTTGCACCAAAGCATTAAAAAAAAAAAAAAAAAAAAAAAAAAGATCTCTGCCACTCCATTCTTGCCAAGGTAGGGAGTTTAATAAAAACCCAACTAACACTGTGTGGATTTAGCCTCGAGAATGCCAGGGGCCATGGCTGTGAAAGCAGAAAGAGGTGAAGGAGGAGAGGGCAAGATGTAGCACAAAGGGACTGTCTGGAAGTGTGACCCTCGGCTCCACCAGGCTGAGATAAGCTCCTCAGCAGGATTGTTTGTGCGAGGTGAGGACAGAGCTGGACACACACTGAGGGGACATGGCCAGGCAGGAATTCCCAAGCAGGTCTGCTGGACAAAGCTGCTGTCTCATGAAGCTTTAGCTCCACTTACCGGCTGGCTATAAATTAAGCTCCAGGAAGTCAGCAAAGCTCAGCGACATTTTCAGGCAGCCACAAAGCACTCCCTAGCAGAGAAACTCCAGTCCATGCTTTGGCAGAGCTCCTTGGAGGGAACCACAACTTGTGTTAAGAAACTGGATAGCCAGGAAGAGAGTTAAGCAGGCCACTTTCCCATCTCCCACTTTGGTGGTCCATGTGTTACTGTGTCTGTTTCCTCGGCTTCCTTTTGCTTCCACCCAAGACCCCGCAGTCTAGAGGAGAAGGCAGATCCCTTCTGAACACCCACTACAATGGGTCTCATGACCATACATAGGTTTGAAGTTTATAGCATTTCAGATGCTCTCTTAAGAAAAAAAAGCTCCGAGTTATGCATGTAAAATAGACTTGGTGCCTTGAAAGGGAAAGTTCATGGCACATCTGCCCCTGGCTAGGCATTTTCCTCATGCTTTCTCAGAAGAGCCTCCAGTCATATGACTGTGGTGTCTGATCCCATCAGATCTCAGAAGCTAAGCAGGGATGGGCCTGGTTAGTACTGGGATGGAGGACCACCTGGGAACACCAGGTACTGTAGGCTTGGGAGAAGGACTCAGCAACCCACTCCCAAAAAACAATCAGCCATCAAAAACCCTATGAATAGAGAAGCACTGATAATACTGTTTAGCCTGTTGTACATAGGGTTGCTGTGAGGCAGACACTGACTGGATGGCACCTAGCAACAACAACAACAATTTTGTTCTTACAAATAACACTGTAAAGTAGACATCATTGTTCTAATTTTACAAATAAGGCTGGGAAGCCTCCTTTCTTCTCCCCGCTGCAGACCAAACTCTAGCCTGCCCTTGCTCAGGATTAATCCACAGCATCTAGGTATTCTCTTTTTGTCTCGTTTCCCAGGAGCAGAGCTGACTAACTCTCTTGCTCTGTGAGAGCACAGTCTAGCTAACCTACTAACCCAACTCAATCTGTCCAACTATACAATGGAGATGTTTTGCTAGGTGATAATACCTGGGCAAGGGACTTCCTTCGAGGAGGTTTCATCAGGAGTCTTTAGAAAAGAAGCCATCGCCAATAGGATGGAAAAGTCAGGGACTCCGTGGGTGATCATTGAGGGATATGTGGATCAAGGAGGAAGCCATGGTAGAATGAGAAGGGCACCCAATTTGAAGTTTGATGACCTGCTAACCTTGCGACCTTCCCTTCTAGTCAGATCACTTCTCTTGACCTCTGTCATCTAATCTGTAAAATAGGAAGAATAAAAATAACATAGGTTTATTGTTCAGCCCAAATGAGGATAATGTATATAATAATGCTTTGTTGTAGTAACAGTAAAAAGTAAAAATACTTTTTTGGTTTTACTTTTTTAAAGTAAAGATAATGACAACTATCCCAGCCAATAATTTGAGATTTACTTCATGCTAAGTACTTTCTTAAGTACTTTACAGATATTAAAGAGTTACATTTAATTAGTTCAGTAGCTTAAATCGATACTAATATTTTGTCATTTTGCAGATAAGGAAACAGACTACTAGAAATTAGGTAATTTTCCCAGATCATGGATCTGGTGTACGCAAAAGCTGGGATTAGCTTCCCTGAACTCTCAAAACCCTTCTACTATAGTTTTATGTCCCCTCCAAAACTCATGTTGAAATTTAATTGCCATCATGATACTACTATGAGGAGGGACCTTTAAGAGGTGATCAGGTCATGGGAGCTCTGCCCTGGTAAATGGATTAATGTCATAGCGTCATTATCATTGGAGTGGGTTAATTATTGCAAGAAAGGGTTTGTTATACTTTTGGCACCCTCTTGCCCCTACTCTTCCCCCCTCTCTATCTCTATCTATCTCCATCTCTATCTCATGCTGTGCCTCCACACACAATGTATGACACAGTAAGAAGGCTCTCATCTGATCAGAGGTAGCCCTTCAATCTTGGATTTCTCACTCGCCAGAACCACCAGTGAAATAATTTTCCATTATTTATTCCCAGGCTTTGCTATTCTGATATATAAGCAGAAGGTTGACTAAGACACCTTTATGCACCATGCATATCTCTAGCAAAGAAAGAAAGGAAGGAAGGAATAAGGGAAGGAAGGAAAGAAGGAAGGAAGGGAAGGAGGGAGGGAGGGAAATTCTTACATGACAATTCACTGTCAAAGGGCTCAGTAGCCATGATACTAGATACTGTACCAGCCAACAAATATCTAAGATGAAGATGACACTGGCCCTTCCCTATAGGAGTTTAAAGTCCAGAAGAGGATTCAGAACTTGTTGTAGCAGACAGACATGCTAAGGACAGTGACAGGCAGAGGGGACAGTGGGGAGCTGTGCTTGAAGGGGAACAGCTGAGGGAAAGGAAAGACTGGAAGTGAACACATCATGAAAATGAGCTTGCAGATGATGGGGCACAGAACCATGAGACAGAACAGTAGGTTCAAGAAATGGCATCATACAGAGGAGCACCTGAGGGGGTGAAGAGGGAGGAGATGAGGCCAGGGAGGCACAGAGTCTCCAATGCCAGGCTGAGGAATGTGGGCTTCATTTAGTAGGTCATGGGAGCTTTTGATGAGTTTTTGGCAGAGAAACCAGTAATAAGTTTTATGCTTTAGAAAGATCACTCTGTATGGCTGAATTAGTGAATGAATAAATGAATATTGCTATAGCCCATCTACGTAGGTATTTTCTGCAATCTAGGTGAATGTATCTACCCACCTTCTTAGCCAATTAATTATATCGCCTTGTAGATAATAAATTCTTAATGCAAGGGAGATACAAATAAATTATCAGTGTTTTGTTGTTGTAGCAGTAGTAGTAGTTGTTGTTGTTGTTGTTGTTTTGGTACTAGGAGTTGAGCCCAGGGCCTCACGCTTGCATGCTCTGCAAGTGCTGGACCGCTGAGCGGCACCCCCAGCCCATTTTCTTACTTTTTTGAGACAGGGTCTCATTAAGTTACACAGACTGCCTCTGGTCTCGAACTTGCGATTCTCCTGCCTCCACCTCCCAAGCCGCTGGGATTACAGGCGTCCGCCACTGCGCCTGGTTTACAATGATGGGGTCATGGCACATCTGCCCCTGGCTAGGCATTACATGGTATTTTCATGGTATTTAACATTTTTGAGGGATTTCTATGTCCTATATGCTTAAGATCTACTATGTTGCATGGTAAGTCTCATTGCCGCATTTTACAGATGAGGAAACTGAGGCTAAAAGATACCAAGCAATTTACTTCTAATCACAAAGACACCAGCAAGAAAAAGTCTATATTCAAATTCAAGCCTCTCTGGCTCTACAATCCATACTATTACCACTACTCTGTCATATATATTATATGAATAAAAAATTTATTTCATTTAAGCAAAACCAATGTTTTTTTAAAAGAGGAATGATTGAATAAATAGGTTAACTATATTTCTATATATGAGTTGTCAATGGAAACATTTTAATAAATATCATTTCCTCAGCATCCATCTAATTTAAAAAAAAAAGGAAAATCTTGTCCACCATGTTAAGTTTCTTATCTGGAAAATAGAACATAAATGATTCAAATGAAGGTGCATCTGAACTGGAAAAGGTACCCCAAAGGATACCACTCAATGTTGATACATTTGCAGCATCCAGGCCTTCTCTAACAAATGTTTATTTTGATGCACATATTTCTGAAAAGTACAAAGGCATAGAGAATAAAAATAAAACCTTATTCCCACAATATAGGAGATGGGGGAAAGTCTTAGATCTGGAAACAAAAAGTGATTTCAAGCTCTTAACTGTTGGGTAGCTTAGGTCAAGAAATTTACCCTTTTAGAGTTTCTGTTTGCTCGTCTGTAAACTGGGAAGAATCATAGTTCCTTTAGTATATGAGACAGTGTGAAGGAAAAGTGTAAACCCCTACTTTGTGTGAATTATCAATCCTTAACATGCAAGAGAAAAATCAGTTCAGGAGCCTACAGTAGTTTCCTCTTCGTAAGGGTGCATACATTTTAAATGAAAAAGCCTGGAGAAGATAATGTTAAGTAATCAGTGTGTATTAATAGATCACATACTGATTTTATGTTATTTCAGCACTTGACCTATAATGAAAAGACAGTATCCAGGGGGCGTTCCAACACCCCTTAGATCTTATTAAGGAGATAACTTCTGATTGAGATAGCATAGGCCTTAAGTATGTGTAGAGTCACTGCACACAGCCACCCAGCCTTGGAACTGCACATATGTTCTAGGCACATTTCACATAAACTGTAGTGCAATTGGCACTTCTGGGGCTTGGGTAGTAACACAACCTATATGACCATTGTTCACAGGCCTGATCGAGTGCTAACGTTGTTAACATCCAAATCAAAATGTATTTCTCCATGAATTCTCAAATGACAAAATGCCAATGTCTGAGTGGTGAAATAAGATCATCTTCTAGCCCAGTTGGTGTGATCTCCTCTTCTAAATAGCACAAAACATTGTCCTTTCATACAGGGTTGAGTAGGAACTGGATTTCCCATGCTGTGAAATGGAGTCAATAATCACTGGCCTCACAGGGCTTTTGTAAAAATCAAACAGCATCAAGACAGCACAAAATCTATTCGCAGGGAAAGAATTGTCATTAGTAAGGTTAAGAGGCTTACAGAGGGCCCCACTCAGGCTTAGATTTACATGTCTAATCTTAATAAACAGTCCACCTGGAAATACAACCTCTCGCTATCTCTATGTCCCAAGAAAATACTATGTAATGAAACAAAAAAGAGTGGGAGATCACCAGAGCTATGTCTCTCAACTGGGAAGCTTTAAAAATATATCAGTAACCTGGGCATGGTGGTATATGCCTGTAATTCCAGGTATTTGGGAGGCTCATTTCAGTCCATGGGTTTAAGACCAGTCTTGGAAACATGGCAAAACCCCATCTCAAAATAAATCAGTGAGTGACAGATCCTTCCCTCAGAGATTCTTATTTAATCCATCTGAGGGTAATGCCCAGGTACTGGCACTTTGTTTTTAACTCCCCAGATGATTTTAATGCACAGCCAGGTTGAAAATCCACTGCACTGAAAGACTGTTTGTACAGTAGCTCATCTTCCATCTGAGCCACCTGCAGAAGAACTGGTTCAAATGGGCCCATCAGAGAGGTCAGCAATGAGAGTGGCAAGTGCAAAAATAATATTCCAATATTTGTCGAGCGTGTTACAGACCCAGCTTCATTTGGTTTTCACAAAAGGGATGAGAGGCATGCCTTCTGTCATCCTTCTTTCATAAACGAAGAAAGGTAGGCTCAAGGTCAAGACTGTAGATCACACTCACCAGTGGACAGCACAATGTCTCAGGGTTAGGAAGATGTCTGGAAGGCACCAGAAAGAGCTCCAGAAGGGGTCAGAAGACTTGAGTTTCCAAGTCTAGCCATTTGGATTTGGGCAAGTCACATTCTCTCTGTGAGGCACTTGGCCCTTTTATGACATGAAGAGTCTACCACTTGAGCTCTGAGCCCCTTCACCAGCTAGAGTCTATGCCCAGGTTTGCCACTAAAGTGTGTTTTTTAATACGCCAGAGTGCAATAGCACACACCTGTAATCCTAGCAGCTCAGGAGGCTGAGGGAGAAGGATAGCAAGTTCAAGACCAGGGGCAGCCTGCATAACTTAGAAAGATTCTGTCTCAAAAATTTTTTAAAAAGTAGAGGAAAGGGACTGGGAGTGCAGCTCAGCAGTAGAGCACTTGCAAAGTACATGTGAAGCCTTGGGTTCAACCACCCAGTACTGAAAATCAAAATGTACCTTTTAAAAGTTTAGCTTTCTGGCCCTCAAATTCTAAACCTCCACTTGTCAAATCCAGAGCCAACAGTGAAATAAAAGGGCAAGATCAGAGAGTAGAGTGAAAACCACATGCTCCATCTCCCTATAGTTTTGTCAGCCAGTAAAACACCTCTCAGGTGTATTTAGCAGACACTGTTGGCTGTTGCCCTCTACAGTTGCACTGGCTTCTCTTTGCAGGAGTGGCTTTGCAGGAGTTAAGACAGTAAGAGGCAGACTTTCAGTCATCCACATTTCCTTATTTGA
The DNA here is from genome assembly GCA_007922755.1 of Pedetes capensis. Classification (NCBI taxonomy): domain Eukaryota; kingdom Metazoa; phylum Chordata; class Mammalia; order Rodentia; family Pedetidae; genus Pedetes; species Pedetes capensis. Next base: position 18,164 of record VMDO01006841.1, read on the forward strand.
GGGAGGTGAATCTTCTAATTGTCCTTTGCCCAAAGGACCTTTTTCTCCTGTGCTCCCTGTACTCACCTAGTATAAGGCAACTTCCTCTCTCACTGCCTTAACCTTCCAACTGCAAATCTCAACGTCTAGCTTTAACAGGAGTGTTGGGAGTATGAGCAAAGCCATTTAGCCATAGCCCCAAGACATGAGAATCAATCCAAGCAATAAACCTGAAATTGGAGTCCCTGGCTAGTGGATATATTTCTCAGATGATCCAGTATTCACAAGAAGGAGGGATCTGATTAACCAAGCACCATAATCCTAAATCAAAATTTCCTTCAAATATCTCCAAAGGGTTGTTGTAAAAGTCTAAAGAGATAATGGATGAAAAGTTCCTGCTCCATTACTTCTCTAAATAAGAGAGATCTCTTAAAAGCTGAGGCCATGAGGCTCCAAGGCAAAATGAAGAATACCATTTATTCCAGGGATTCTCTTAGAAAGGCCATCTCATGTTTTAACCATGAGTGTCAGTAATTGCTTAATTAGCATGGCATTTTTACCTCCCTGGTGACACCTCTGTATGCTGAGCTTCAGAACTCTAATGGGAATTTCTCCTCCTGCTGGGTTCACTCCAGGCCTCTCAACAAGATGCTCAGAATGGTTTTGTCATTCAGTCGGATTTTGGGGGAAGGGAGAAAGGCAATGGAGAAACCCATCAACTGTGGATATCAGAGCTGGAGTGAAGCCGTGAACTGTACAACAAAAGGGGAGAGGAAGGGCAGCATAATGGTTAAAGGATATTCGCTTTGGAACCAAGCAGGGTGGGCCTGATCTTGCTCTACATGGCCTGTGAGGGTGCTTCTAGATGGGATTAGCATTTCAATTAGTGGGCTCAGGAAAATAGACTGCCCTCCTCAACCTGGGTAGGCGTGATCCAATCCACTGAGGCCTAAAATAGAAAAAAGGGTTCTTCCTGTTTGCCTCCTTGAGCTTGGGCAATAGACTTCTACTACCTTTGGGCAAGGACTGACCTCGTAGGCTCCCCTGGTTCTCAAGCATTTGACTTTAGATTGGAATTATACCACTGACCATCCTTAGTCTACAACATGCAGATGGTAAGTGCTCCACACTCATGTGTCAAATCCTCATGATAAATACACACAGCTCCATTGCCATCTCCCTCTCTCTCTCTATCTCTCTCTATATTTCTATCTCTCCCTCCCTCCAACACTCCCTCCCTCTCTCCCTCTCTCTTACTCTGAAAAACCATCACTCATACAAGTGTGGTTACAGATAAGGTAGTTTAATCTTGTAATATGTGGATGAGAAATGGCCCCATCCCTTTCCTTAAGTTCATTAAATTCTCCTGGAACTCCCTCCTCCCTCCCTCCCTTCCTCCACCTCATACCTGCTCCTTCTCCTTCTTTCACCCTTCCTCCCTGGCCATTCTATGAACCCATGCCTGCTCACTGTCCTCAAGACTCACAGAATCAAGGCATGCAAGGTACGGCATGAGTACAGGAGTTCCCCCTTGTCCATGATTTCACTTTCCATGGTTTCAGTTACCCATGGTCAAATGTGGTCTGAAAGTATTGAATGGAAAAGCCCAGAAACAAATTGTTCAAAGTTTTAAACTGCATATCCATTCCAAATAGTGTCATGAAATCTCACTCTGTCCTACTCCGTCCTCCCCAGTGACTCATCCCCATGGTGAGCATAACCACACTGCACATACTGCCTGCCCGTTAGTCACCCAGTAGCCATCTCAGTCACCAGATTAACTGTTGGGGCATTGCAGTGCTATGTTCAAGTAACTCTTGTGTAGTAACCCAGCCCTTTGCCACAATGTCTCTGTCACTCACCTCATTTTATCTCATCATGTCAGCCTTCCACCATCTTACATCATTATAAGAAAGGTGAGTACAAGATAAGTTATTTTGAGAGAGAGAAAGAGAGGGAGATGACATGCACATATGTTTTATTGCAGTTTATTATAATTGTTGTTATTATTATGTATCTCTTACTGTGCTTAATTTACAAACTAAACACTATCACAGATATATATGTATAGGGAAACCATTGTATATATAATAACATAAATAATATATAGGATTTTGGTACTACCAGTACTTTGTGGAACCTTGGAATATATCCCCTGCAAATAAGGGGGGGAGCTGTTGTATTTTAAAGGTCATCTGAGGATAATCACTCATTGGATGCAATACTGTCCTCTACAAATACACCTGATGAGTGCTAGTTCAGATTGGTTTAAATACTGCATGACAAGAAATTCGCCCCTCCACAAGGCAATCCAACCTATCTTCAGTTAACTCTGTTAGAAACTTACATGAAAACCACACTTATCTCTGTGCAGCTTCTACTCCTTTCTTGCTTGTAGCTTTGCATTTTTCAGACATACCATGTGGACCTTAACTTTGATTATTGCACAGGTACAACCTATTGCCTCAACCAGATTAAAAACTAGTAGGTGGTCACCATGTCTTATGTTCTTTGTGCCCAATTGTTGTTGTTAGGGGCCACCAAATCAGGTCTGACTCATAGCAACCCTTATAGGATTTTCAATGGCTGATTGTTTCGGTATTGTTTCAGGAGTGGACTGCTACATCCTTCTACCATTTATGCTACACTGGGGATCAAACCTGGATTCTCATAAAGTGTGGAGCAGTACTCTACTAACTGAGCTAAACCTCAGCCCTTGTGCCCAATCGGTACTTAATAAACACATACTAAATAAATGTTGAAAACACTTGTTTTCTATATTACCTACTTTCTCTTGATCCAACCCATCTCATTGAGTCCACCATAAACAATTCCTTCCTCTATGTAGGTGCTTAACAGCAGAATCACGTAATGCTGAGCAAATGGAAAAAGAAAAGGAAGGAGGAAGAAACATTTTTTAAAATTCCATCTTCAGGTGCACCAGGAGGCAATTTTCTTTTGCAGGCACATTATTTGCAACCCTGACAGTCACATATCAAAGTAAGGAACAATCTAAGTGCTGTCCATTTCCCTCCCAATATGCATGGGAGACCACATTATGTCCTGGTGAGCTATGAACAAATGGAAAGAAGTAGAATATATCCCTAATTGCGGTTTGCTTGGATTATTTTAAAAGTGGTCAGAGGGCTTTCCACTTTACTGAGTCCTTTATACAATACATCCAAATTTCCACTGAATATTTAAATGCTTAGTCCACATTCAAGCACTTGACAGCTAGTTGAGTATTTCTTAAAATCAAAAGAAGACATAGAGACCCACACATCCCATAGAACATTAAGGAAGGAATTGTTTAACTAATTTAATGCTATCTAAAACAAAAGAACTCAAGCCAGGTCATATTTATTAAATATTCTGATTTTTAATGTTAAAATAAGTATTTTATGTGCATGGGAGCTGGGGAAGTAATATGATCAGAAAGTGTATTCATTAAGATTATGCAAATAAATTTTGAAACAATGAAAAAAAAGATTATGCAAATAATGAACATTTGACATTTCACTTTGCAAAAGAATATTGAAATGGCACTTTCTCTGTTGTCTCAGTTTGGACTGAAGCCCTAGAGTTAAGAGCAGTGGATCTCATTTACCCCACACTATAAAGCAAGGTACTAGGTTTGCAAAGAAGATAGTCCAAAATAGGTTTTGCAAACTTTAGCTCAATAGATTTGATTACCCAGTCAAGGATTGATTAGGAAAACTTTGGTGGATTCTGGGGCATTTCCAAGTGTAGCAGAGCTTCATGAAAAACATTTGGAGAGCCTGATCACTGACCCTAGGAATTTGAAAGAATGCAAGATGATGCTGAAAAAAATTTTTAAAAGCAAGGGATTGGCAAGCCTAATGGCAGAGTGAAGAGTTATGGCTCTTTTGGGATCTTGAAATTTGGGGAGACTCCAGGGAACCTGCCTCCTCCTGCGGGTTGTCTGCTGGATCCTCCATCCCTGAATCTGCTTGAACAGAGTTTCATCTAAAATGACCACTTGGGATGAAAGGTGAGCACAGTAAAAAGAGACTAAACATTTGAACTGATAGAAGTTAGTGTTACTGGCAAATATGTCCTCATCAACGTCCAGCCAGAGATGTACTCCTGGCAATTAGGAAACTGCAAATGCATCAAAGAAACATCCCAGAAGAGAGATAGACCCAGCCCTCCTCTGTTTCCTACCCCAGAGGACAGGATGCTCAGTGGGCAAGGAAGAGAAAAGCAATGTGGAAAAGTAAATGACTATGCCCCTCCCCTCTCTCAAAGAAGCTTCAAAGACTGCCTCAGGCCTGGGCTTAGGGAAGAAGATTCTCCCACCCCTGTGTTGGTGCTGGGGATATAATTCCAGCCTCTACCATGCTAGGCAAGTATTCCACCACCAAGCTACATCCCCAGCCCGAAGACAGAATTTTCCATTGGATTAAAATGTGAAGGTTTACCATTAACAATAATAATATATACTCAATAACCATAATATTGCACTATTTTCCTTTTTATCTATTCCACTACAGGAATCCTTCTTGGAATTATTCTTTTGTGTTTTAATACCATTCTCAGTATGTAACCAACTGTATGTTTTTATAGCTCAAGTGATCTCACTCTTTAACACAAAAGTTAAGATCATGAAGACAGCCTTTCTACAAAACAGATGGCCCTTGATATTTTGACAACAGCATGAGGGGGTATCCGTGCCATTATTAAGGTGGATTATACCTGGCAACTCAAGCAATGTGTCTTCAGCCCTCCAAGATTTACACGCCTAAATTAATCTGTGACAGATTCTGCCTAAGTTTTAATGATTTACTAGCATCGTGGTCTTCAGATACTTCATGGTGGAAAAAAGTCCTAACAAAAACAACAACTTTTAGCACTAATTTTAAGAATAGGCACAACAATCTACTGTAGGTATTAGTGTTTATGCAGTTTGATGTCTTGACTAACAACATCTTTTCTTCCAGATTTCTATAAAATGATGATCTTCCAACCTCTAAGCTCAGATTTTCTCAAATCTCCCTTAGATCAGGTTTGTCAAGACTTTTGATCCTTGGGTAGGAAGAGTCTATTTCCCGGTTCAGCTTGAAGCAGCTTTAGAAAACAATTTCAGCCTTCACCAACCCATAAGATTAAGAGATCAAAGTCTCAAAAAGAGAAACTGAGGCAAGACAGAAAGACAGGAAAATTAAGAGGACATGGAAAGGGAAAAGGGCCTTCACCCTGAGATCAGGTTTAAGTCACACCAGATGATAGTCAAGAATTTTGACATAAATACCAAGAAAACTGCGGTGAGAACAGTCTGCATAGAGAGACATTATTCTAACAGATACTTCAAATGAAAATATTAAAATTGCAATAAGCTATGATTATGGTCAAGTTTGAGTTTAACCTTATTATCTCCTTTATAATTTGTACTTTTCTGAGAATCTCACAAACAAGGTTATGGACCATGTTTGCAGTCAACGTATTCCTAAACAACTTCTTGTGGCTAGGTATAGTAAGAATTTCTTTGACCATTTCAATCTATGAATTTTATTTTATTTTTATTTCTTTACCTTTTCTATTAGTAATTTTTAATGTACAACTTAATAAGTCTCATTATGACATTTTTATGCATGCATTTCATTGTACATGCTCATGTTAACTTTCCCCTTACCCTCTCATGACCCTCTTCCCCCATCCTCTTCCTCCCTACCAATGGTCTCCTTTCTACTTGCATGTCCTTTTTGTGATTATACCTATCTATATATGTACATCTCAATTTTGCCATAAGTGTGACACACACAATATTTTTTTCTTCTCTCCCATTACCCTTTCTTCTTGGCCCCTGCTTTTCTTTAGTCCATTATCTATGCATTTTAACAGCATTTTTCTTTGTAAACATATACAATCCACTTCCTGGACCACCTTAGAGTCTCATTTTACTGAAGAGAAATTCCTCAGATACAAAATATACCAAAACATTTCTACTTAATCTTTTCAATCTTCTAAACAATGGAACTTCTTCTTTCAACCTATTTTGGCCTATGTCTTTGTCTTATTGGCAGTTCCTCCTCATCCCTAAACCTAAACAATACACCTTGTAAAGCCACCTTAGAATTTCATCTACAGAAGAGGAAATTTTTAAAGATAGAATAGGTAAGCAAGGTCATTGTTTTGCTTAAATTCGAACTGGGATGTAAATTATATCCTTTGAGCAATGTAACTTCAGAATTCACAAAAATCAAAGCTGGGCACACTGGTGCAAATGTGTATTCTGAGTGACTTGGGAGGCAGAGGCCAGGGGATCAAGAGTTCTAGCCAAAGGCAGCCTGTGTAACTTAGTGAGGCCCTATCTCAAGATAAAAAATAAAAAATGGGCTGGGGGTACAGCTCAGTGGTAGAGCAGTTGCAAAGTATGCACAAAGCCCTGGGTTCAGTCTCCTAGTACTGCAAAAAAAAAAAGTCACAAAACTTTATATATGTATGTATATATATATATATATATATATATATATATATATATTTCAGATAATTAAATGTAATTCTCTCTTGAGAAGACTGTATTCATGTCTTTGATATGTACCATGATTCTTTTCTTAAGCAATCCTCTTTCTTGAGAAGCTGGCATCCATGTCTTAGATGTATACTATTATTCTTTTCTTAAAGGTTCCTTTTTCTCTCTGAATGCCCATGCTTAAATCTAAAGTGTGTACTATCTTTTATCCCTAATTAATAAACTTATAAACTTTGTTTTACACTGAGCACAGTGGCTCACACCTGTAATCCCCATGACTTGGGAGGTGGAAACAGGAGGGTCACAGGTTCAAGGCCAGACAGCCTGTATAATTTAGCAAAACCTTGTCTCAAAATAAAAAATAAAAAGCAAGGAGCTGGGTTCAACTCCCAACTACTGCAAAAAATAAAATAAAATAAAAACCTTTGTTTCACTCTCAAAAAATAAAATAAACTATGGAGTTTTAATATAAGACTGAGATAGACATTTCATCACCTAAAAGTACAGAGACAATTCATTCCTATCACCCAAACAACAAAGGTGTTAAAGATGTACAGTGGAGAAAAGATAGCCTTTTCAACAAATGGTGCTGGGAAAATTGGATGTCCATCTGCAGAAAAATGAAAATAGGCATATATCTCTCAATTTACACAAGAGTCAATTTGAAATGGATCAGAGACCTCAACATAAAACCAGAAACCTTAAAACTACTAGAAGAAAAGATAAAAAACATGCTCCAACACAAAGGCATAGAACAGTATTTCCTTAACAAGACTCCAATTGCTCAGGAAATGGTACCAAGAATTGACAAATTGGATTAAATGAAATTTAAAAGCTTCTGTACAGCAAAGGAAAAAATCAAGAGTTAAGGAAGAGCCTTCTGAATGGGAGAAAATCTTCACATCCTATACATCTGACAGAGGATAAATTTCTAGAATTTACAAAGAACTCAAGAAAGCAAATCTCAAGACAATAATTAACCCAATACATGAGTGGGCAAAAGCAATGAACAGACAATTCCCAAACGAAGAATTTCATAGGTCTAAGAAACACATAAAAACACTCATTATCCCTAACCATTAGGGAAATGCAAATCAAAACAACTCTGAGATTCCATCCAACTCCACTAAGAATGGTCAAGATCAATAAAACAAATAATAACAATTGCTGGCAAGGATGTGGAGAAAAAGAAACCCTCTTACACTGTTGGTGGGACTGTAAACTTGTTCAACCACTTGGAAAATCAATATGGAGATACCTCAGAAAACTAAAAATAGAACTGCCTTACAACCCAGCTACACCACTCCTGGGAATATACCCAAAGGGAGACAAGTCATCATGCCACAGAGACACCTGCATCTCCATATTTAATGCAGCACTCTTCATAATAGCAAGGATATGGAACCAACCAAGATGCCAATCAACAGAAGAATGGAGGAAAAAATGTGATACATATACATAATGGAATATTGCTCAGCAAGAAAAAAGAATGAAATAGTGGCATTTGCAGCAAAATGGAGGGAACTGGAGAATGACATCTTAAGTGAATGAAAACAGGCCCCAAACAAGAAACATGTTCTCACTTACACATAGGAGATGAATCTGACTTAAAGGAAAAACTTGTACATAAGTAGATATAGAGATATGTACAATTAAACTTAAAGAAGAGAAAAATATAAACAGTCAAAAGAGGAAGGAAGGTACTAGCAAAGGGAAACAAAGGTTGTGGAAGGTGGGAAGGGGAGGATAAACAATGTAAAGGGATAAAGAGGGAGAGGATAATCTCAATGGAAATGATGAAACTTCATGAGTACATGGTAAAAATAGGGGAATATAACCCATATATGCATACAAGTTTTATTACATATTAGTCAAAAGGTCCTATAAGAAAATCAGGACACAATGGACACAATAATGGCTTTGTTGTTGTTGTTAGGTGCCGTT